>OVBA01002473.1:0-34135 GCA_900406435.1 Lepidium aucheri | reverse complement strand
TGAAACCTTTTGGAGGATTACATGGACAAGAATTAGGATGAGTAGCGATCTCAACACCCATCATCTCGAGACACGCTAAAAATAATTTATCTAATCTCCTTGAATTAATGATGGATGGGCCGACATCAAGACCATCGTGCGAGTTACCTAAGTTCTCATCTGGACTATCTACAAAAAATATCTCTACACCCTCTTGGGTTTGGCTGCTAGTAGAAGTAGAAAAAGAACTAGAGTTGGCAAACTCGGAACTAGAACTAGAGCTAAAACCATCTCTTTCCATTTTGGCAGTATTTCCCTTATAAATAAATCAGCTCGGCAAAACTAGAGAGGGAAAGAAGAGAGAGAAGTTACCTCGTAATCTTCGGTTGAAAGTAAAAATGCGAAAGGAACTTGAATACTATTTATAGTGGAAGAGCGGATACCGAATCAACGCACAATGATGACTCACGTAAACTCAAGAAGACTGTTCGACTAGCCCACTTGCAAACTGACACGTGGACCGAAGATTATGGAAGATGAAAATCTTCCGACTCAGAAATTCGGTAACAGAATTTTCTGAGTCTGGGGGCACAATTGTTGGAAGTGGATCCGAGATCCTACTTTGGTCCACCAAAAACAATGGGTCGAATACAAAATAACTAAGTTTTGTTTAAAATATCAACCACACATTAATTATTTGATAGCTAAAACAAATTTTAAAAACCATAAAATATAGAAGAATTTTAAAAAATGCTCTATTTAGTGTATCCCTTTGTAAAAATATCCCTTAAAATTTGTCTTTTCAAAAATATATTTCAGTTATAAAAAATAACGAAAATACCATCAAATTTTTTTTTATAAAATTGTTTTGTGATTTTTTTTTCAAAAAACATTTCTGCCAAAAAAAACTCTCGTGCCAAAAAGAAATCTTTATGAAAAAAAATCTATGAAAAAAGTTTTCCCAGCAAAAACATTTTTCTGCCAAATTTTTATAAGTTCGCTTATAACTCTATACAAAGTTTTTATAAACAACTTATAAATATATAAGATACTTATAAATTTTATAAGCTCTCTTATAAAATCTTATAAATTTTATAAGCTCTATCATAAAGTCTTATAAATTTTATAAGCTCTCTTATAAAGTCTTATAAATTTTATAAACTCTTTTATAAAAAATTTCTAGAAAAATATTGAGAGAGAAAAAATTTGGTGGAAAACTTTTTTTTTGGCGAAGAAAAACAAATTTCGGCGGAAATGTTTTTTTTTGTGGGAAAAGTTTTTTGGTGGAAAAAAATAGCGAGAAAAATGTTTGAAAAAATATTAAAAATTAATAATCTAAGAGTATTTTGGTTATTTTTTCATAATGAGAGGTATTTTTTGAAAATATCTAAAAAATGAAGGCAATGATGAAAATGTTCTTCTTTAAGAAATATTTTTGCAATTTTCCCTAAAATATATCTAAACGAAACATGCGCTAACAACCTAATTTTTTATACGCTACAACCCCAAGTGTTTTGCTATAAAAGAATTTATTGCCTCACACCTATTCGTAAACTACTTCCTTTTGAAATTTAGCATTGTATACATTTGTAGATGGAGAATTTTTTTTAAGCATTTCCGATGAAAATGAGGTATTCTGAATAAAAATATTTTAAAAAGGGAATGTATGTTAACTTTAAAATAGTTTGTTTTGTTGCAGGACATGACATCCGAAGTGTATGAGAAAATTTTGGAAGAGAAGAAAAATGTTCTACAAGTCACGCACTATATATATATATATATTAAGCTGGTTAAAAACCTTTTATATTAGTAGTCAACTCTATTTACATTAAAGGAACAATAACTAATCTTTCAAATATGATTGTTTCATGGATTTCACAAGGATAAACGAAAAATTATTGCTTAGAATGAAGACTTAAGGAGCATCTCAAATGCTTTTGAATGTGCTAAAATATGGCTCTCAACCATGTTAGATTTGATGTGAGTTCTATATTCTTTTTGTTTTGTTACTTTTAAATTTTATATTGTTAATTTTTTTTTATTCGAAAGATTATAAATAAAACTTAAACAGTTAAGCAAAATTTGTAATTAAAATCCAACAAAACTTTTAATGTAGCTAGATATATCTATGATACACTAAATTATAATATTGCACCTTTTCCCATAATATAAAAAAACTATTAAAAATCCCTATAATTAGTATTTTTACAATCAATAAAAGTCATATATTTGTTCTTACTTAACGTCACATGTAATTATGCGGTCTCTATTTCTTTTCTCAAAGATATATTGCAGACTCAAAAGAAGAGCAATCATGTCAAGTTGATCTGCCTAGAAGACTAGACAAATATTCTCCAAGGTTCAGTAGACACCAAATACAATATTTTGAGGTACTATAAGTAAGCTATCAAGATACTACATATAAAGATGGTATAATGATTCGCTTGTTTTTGTTGCTTAAAGGAGACACAATTGCAAGTATTACTATCTATATGACTTCGTCTCTTAGTTACATGGTTGAGAAACGATTAAGAAATCAAACCAATTGTTTTATTTTCTAATTGTTTATATATATATATATATAATAGATACGGTAAATCAATTAAACAATGAAATATTATTGTTTATAAAAAATTATACAACTTTGCAAATAGAAATAAAAATACCATAAAATCTAAATTTGTGCAAAGGACATCATCTAGTACATATATATATATACAATTTCATTTTAGTCGGAATATATATATATATATATATAATTATTAGTTTATGTGTCATAAATGTATTAAACATCTATAATATACTAAAAATATAATTGAGAGATTATTAGTTGGTATATTAACAGTATTTAACTATATTAGGTAATTATTCAGTATTAATCAAAATGTCCAAAAAAGAGAAGAAAAAAACTCACGAGAATTAACGTTTTATGAAAAAAAATGATAATCAGCTCACCAGAATTATATATATAAAAGCTGAGTGAGTTTCTCCCAAGCTGACACATCAGCTTTTTGAAGCTCTATAGAGCTGACACATCAGCTTAATACTTTAATCATAACCACCAATCAAATTCTTTATTTCATACACGTCATCAAATTTTTACCTTTCAACCTCACACATCATAAATCACTCAATCATTTTATAGAACAAACTTAGAATTCATTTTACAAAACCTGTATAATATGAATCAAAAATCATTTGACACATCAGCTTGATATGAATCATACAAAACAGTGATCTCATCGTCTTATTATTGGGATATGTTCACTAAAAGGAAAAAAAAAGATTATAAGAATCAAAGCATTAACTTAAAATTGATAATGAATATTGCTGCCTCAATAAATTAAAGAGAGGAATTAAAAAAAAAACAAACTAGAGGGATAACTAACATTTTTAAAAAATTAAATATGATATAAATACTTTATAAAATAGTTCTAAAATGAGATAAATAAATTTATTTACAAGATTATTCTGGGCATCACGCGAATACATAACTACCTGAAAAATGTGTGCAAACTCAAAGTGCCCGTGACCGTTGAAAAAAACACATGACAAAAGACTGCAACAGCACATATTAAAATTTCACCAAAATTATTGGAAAGATAAACAAAATTAAGTTTAGCCAAAGGCGGAATTTTCTTCTCCGCTGCTTCTGCTACGATTCTTCTCCCCCAACACTCTCTCCATCTACAAACTCCGCAGATCCAGCTAATTTTAGAAAGAAGAAAATTAATTAATTCCATATAAATCTCTTAATCTAGGGTTTTATACACAGGAGGTGTGTAAGCTCCTTCTGGGACTCCAAAGATGATGATCTCTAGGGGTTTGTTCGGTTGGTCTCCGCCTCATATGCAACCATTAACTCCAGTTTCTGAAGTATCCGAGCCTCCCGAGTCTCCATCTCCTTATCTTGACCCAGGTGCCGAGACTGGAGGCACCACGGCCGCGGCGGCGGCGCAAGCGGAGGCTGATGAGGAAATGGAAGAGCAAGATGAGGTCGAGCCACCTCCTGCAGCTGTTCCTTTCTCTCAGCTCTTCGCTTGCGCCGATAGGTTCGATTGGGTGCTTATGATCGTCGGCTTCGTAGCTGCTGCTGCTCACGGTACTGCCCTTATTATCTACTTACACTACTTCGCAAAGATCGTTGAGGTACTTGCTTTCTCCAAAGACTCGAGTCAGCAGAGATCTGAGAATCAGTTTGACCGACTTGTCGAGGTTAGTTAACCTTTTGGCAATTCTAGTTTACCTCGGAATGGCTTGTCTTATATATATTTGTCGTATCTTGATTAGAAGAAGCTTGAGTTACTCAGTTATTGTTGGAAATAGCTGGAGTGAGTGTTGTCAAAAGTTAAACTGCATTTCTTAAATTTAATGCATTAATTCGAACAAGCCATCTCTCGTTTAAGTGTCTACTGCTGCTAGTTATTCGCCTTTTCCGTGAAATTATACCCGAATTATGTGCTCATGTAAGTTACTTATGCTCATTGTGCAGCTTTCGCTGAATATCGTGTACATCGCTGGGGGTGTTTTTATTTCTGGTTGGATTGGTAAGTCGCTTTTTTTGCTAACAGTTATAAAATCTTATTGTATGCATCTTTTCTGCTACGGTAAATGAAAATTTAAACAGCCACTATTACTAATTGTTTCTTATAATAGAGGTGTCTTGCTGGATACTGACTGGAGAGCGGCAGACTGCTGTAATCAGGTCCAAGTATGTTCAAGTACTATTAAATCAGGATATGAGTTTCTTTGATACATATGGTAATAATGGGGATATTGTGAGCCAAGTTCTAAGCGATGTTTTACTCATTCAGTCAGCTTTAAGCGAAAAGGTATGTGCTCGAGCTCCAATTATGTTGATTATGATTTATGATTTTCTCGTTCATGTCTTTCTTTGTTTTTTTTCTCACTGAATTATACTTTTTTTGTTATTTCTTTAACCGTCCTCCCGGTCCTGGGCTTTGCAGGTTGGAAATTATATTCATAACATGGCTACGTTTATCAGTGGACTTGTCATTGGATTTGTCAACTGCTGGGAAATTGCATTGATTACACTAGCCACCGGTCCTTTCATTGTTGCTGCAGGAGGCATATCAAATATATTTCTCCACAGACTTGCTGAGAACATACAAGATGCATATGCTGAAGCAGCCGGCATTGCTGAACAGGTATGGCAATTGATAGATTTATTTGGAGATTAAGGAATTGGCGACAGAATTTCTCTTTGTCGAAATTTAAAACAGGAAGTTTTGTTGGTGCCAATTTGATTGCTGAACTCGTGAACTAGGAAAACTGGAAGCTAAAAACTGAGCTTTTCAATAATTTGAAATGAATCAGTTATCTTCTAGACATATGTGAGTTGTTGGCGTCATTTCTTTTCCTGCATATTTAACATAGAGTTGTGCTTCAATAGTTCTTTTTTTTATAACTCTTTTTAATCTTTCTTCTCGTGTTAACTTCAGAAAATGGTAGGCAGATTCCAATAGGGTTAAAGATTGTACGTAGGCAAACATTTCTAGGTTACTTCACTAGATTTGATGAGGCTTACTGCGATCAAGAATCAGTTGAATTTTAGCCAGTCGCAGCTCAAAATGCAGACCAACGGATAGCTTCTTTTTGTTTTGCTCGGATGCACATTAAGTTGTTAAATTGTATAGATTGGATATTTCATCTCTGGGTCTGCCTATAACAGTACTTAATAGTTTATGCATGATACAAGTGGTTTGTAATGGGTATTCTACGTATCCCATATTCTAATGGTCTCATCAGAATTTAGGTTACTGCCTCGGTTAGAGTCTAGTGTGAATATTCTAAATCTTAGTAGGGTTTATCTTAAATGCGCAGGCGATCTCTTACATTAGGACTTTATATGCCTTTACAAATGAAACTCTTGCAAAATATTCATACGCAACCTCCCTTCAAGCAACCCTAAGATACGGTATATTGATTAGTCTTGTGCAAGGCCTTGGACTTGGATTTACTTATGGACTGTCTATATGCTCTTGTGCGTTGCAACTTTGGATTGGACGATTCTTTGTTACCAATGGAAGAGCAACTGGTGGAGAAATTATAGCAGCTCTTTTTGCTGTTATTTTAAGTGGCCTGTAAGGTTTTCTACTGATGTTGTCTTTATTTATTTTATCAGTCTCTATTATATATATATGTAGTCTTCATTATAGTGTTTGACAAAAAAAAAAAAGTATTGATTATGGTAATTATGTTGGGCAGGGGATTGAATCAAGCTGCTACGAACTTCTATTCCTTTGATCAAGGAAGAATTGCTGCATATAGACTTTTTGAGATGATAACTCGTTCATCCTCGGTGGCTAATCAAGAAGGAGCTGTGCTGGCTTCTGTTCAAGGAAATATTGAGTTCCGGAATGTGTATTTCAGTTATTTATCACGACCTGAAATTCCAATTTTGAGTGGATTTTACCTCACAGTTCCTGCTAAAAAAGCAGTTGCACTTGTTGGTAGAAATGGTTCTGGAAAAAGCAGCATCATTCCTTTAATGGAACGATTTTATGATCCAACATTAGGTACTATGACTTGTGATCTGAAATGCATCACTCAGCTGTCCATGGAGACAATTATGATCTGACTATATCTGTAATCTTCTGTTCTGCAGGAGAAGTTCTTCTTGATGGAGAAAATATTAAAAACCTAAAATTGGAGTGGTTGAGAAGCCAAATAGGCCTGGTTACACAGGAGCCTGCTCTGCTAAGCTTGAGCATAAGAGAGAATATTGCATATGGTCGTGATGCTACTCTAGATCAGATAGAGGAAGCAGCTAAAATTGCACATGCACACACATTTATCAGCTCACTTGAAAAGGGATATGAAACTCAGGTAGAAATTATTTGAAAAGTTTGTTATGAAATCCTGTTTGTCCGTTAGTGGTATTCAACCTTCAAGTGGGATATGCCTTGTTTGTCTTCTAGGTTGGGAGAGCCGGCTTAGCAATGACAGAGGAGGAGAAAATAAAAATTTCGATTGCTAGAGCTGTTCTTTTGAATCCGACAATTCTTCTGCTTGATGAAGTAACTGGAGGACTTGACTTCGAAGCTGAAAGAATTGTTCAGGAAGCTCTTGATCTTCTAATGTTGGGACGGTCAACCATAATAATAGCTCGACGGCTAAGTTTGATAAGAAATGCTGACTATATTGCCGTGATGGAGGAGGGTCAGCTCGTTGAAATGGGTACCCACGATGAATTGATAAATCTTGGTGGGCTGTATGCTGAGCTTCTGAAGTGTGAGGAAGCAACAAAACTTCCAAGAAGGTATGATTATTTAGAACTTAAGTAGCTACTTATATGGTGAAAGTTATGAGGTATTTATTATATGTCTTTGGGCATTTAGTTTCTGTTGTTATGTTCTCTAGGAGTTTAAACTTTTTTGGTGATCATACGTGCTTAAGGAACTTTTATGTTTGTCCAGGATGCCAGTTAGGAACTACAAGGAGTCTGCGGTATTTCAGGTTGAGAGGGACTCTTCAGCTGGCTGTGGCGTCCAAGAACCGTCATCCCCCAAAATGATCAAGTCCCCATCTCTTCAAAGAGATAATTGTGTGTTCCGCCCACAGGAACTGTGTTTTACTACTGAAGAAACACCTAATGATCATAGCCCTGCACCTGAGAAAATGGGGGAAAATGGCTTGCCACTGGACGATACTGATAAAGAGCCAACTATCAAAAGGCAAGATAGTTTTGAGATGAGGTTACCAGATCTTCCAAAAATTGACGTTCAGTGTCCCCGTCAAAAATCAAACGGCTCAGATCCAGAGTCCCCTGTTTCACCCCTTTTGACATCAGATCCTAAAAACGAGCGTTCCCATTCTCAAACATTTAGCCGTCCCCGTAGTTCTTCTGATGATACTATAGCACTTGGTAAGGCGGCTAAGGATGATAAACACAAGGAGTCACCCTCGTTTTGGAGGTTGGCACAGCTTAGTTTCCCAGAGTGGCTTTATGCTGTATTAGGGAGTGTTGGTGCTGCCATCTTTGGTTCTTTCAATCCTCTTCTGGCTTATGTCATTGCGTTGGTAGTGACAGCATACTATAAGAACAACGGAGGCCACCTGCGCGAGGAGGTTGACAAATGGTGTTTGATCATTACCTGCATGGGAATTGTGACAGTTGTTGCCAATTTCTTGCAGCACTTCTATTTTGGTATAATGGGGGAGAAAATGACGGAGAGAGTTCGGAGAATGATGTTCTCAGGTATTAGAAACTTTTATCAATTATAAGTTTAACTATTTTAGTTGCCCAAATTCATTAATTTCCCTGATGTCACAGCAATGTTGCGTAACGAAGTTGGATGGTTCGATGATGAAGAGAACAGTCCAGATACGTTATCCATGCGTTTGGCAAACGATGCTACTTTTGTCCGAGCTGCCTTCAGCAATAGGCTTTCGATATTTATCCAAGATAGTTTTGCTGTTCTTGTTGCTCTTTTTATCGGCTTGCTGCTTGGTTGGCGTTTGGCTCTTGTTGCATTGGCAACTCTTCCAATACTCACTCTTTCTGCCATTGCTCAGGTTTGCATTGTTTCTTCTAAAAGACTGTTAAATATATTATCTTATATTAGCATTTTTCGTTGTTTTTAGCCATCACAAGCAGACATGACTTTCTAATTATCCTCAAAATGAATTTGCAGAAACTGTGGCTTGCTGGATTCTCAAAAGGCATACAGGAGATGCATAGAAAGGCATCTTTAGTCCTGGAGGATGCTGTTAGAAACATCTACACTGTTGTTGCTTTCTGTGCTGGTAGCAAAGTGATGGAACTTTACAGGATGCAACTTCAGCGGATTCTAAGACAGAGCTATCTCCATGGGATGGCTATTGGTTTGGCGTTTGGTTTCTCACAATTTCTTCTTTTCGCCTGCAATGCGCTCCTCTTATGGTGCACTGCATTATCTGTTACCCGGGGATATATGACAGTATCGACAGCTATAACAGAATACATGGTTTTCTCATTTGCTACATTCGCCCTTGTCGAGCCATTTGGATTAGCGCCATATATTCTCAAGCGCCGCAAGTCTCTCATTTCAGTTTTCGAAATCATTGATAGAGTCCCTACAATTGAACCAGATGATAACTCTGCGCTCAAACCGCCTAATGTCTACGGAAGCATTGAATTGAAAAACGTTGACTTCTGCTACCCAACTCGACCTGAGGTACTAGTGCTGAGTAACTTCAGTCTCAAAGTCAGTGGTGGACAGACCCTAGCTGTTGTTGGTGTCTCAGGTTCTGGAAAAAGCACAATAATCTCATTAATAGAGAGATATTACGAACCTGTTGCTGGTCAAGTCCTACTAGATGGGAGAGACTTAAAGCTATATAATTTGAGATGGTTGAGAAGCCATATGGGTTTGGTTCAGCAAGAACCCATTATATTTTCCACAACTATCAGAGAAAATATCATTTACGCAAGGCATAATGCAAGCGAGGCTGAGATGAAGGAAGCAGCAAGAATAGCAAATGCTCACCATTTCATCAGCAGCTTGCCTCACGGTTACGACACACATATTGGGATGAGGGGCGTGGAACTTACCCCAGGACAGAAACAGAGAATAGCGATAGCACGAGTAGTGCTGAAGAATGCCCCCATCATCTTAATAGATGAAGCAAGCTCGTCCATTGAATCTGAATCAAGTCGTGTTGTGCAGGAGGCCCTTGACACATTGATAATGGGGAATAAAACAACAATTCTGATAGCGCATAGAACAGCTATGATGAGACATGTTGATAACATTGTGGTTCTCAATGGAGGGAGAATAGTAGAGGAAGGTACACATGATTCTTTAGCAGCAAAGAACGGATTGTATGTCCGTTTAATGCAACCACATTTCGGTAAAGGTCTACGTCAACATCGACTGATATAGAGTTTGAGACTCCCATCAACAATGGGAACATTATGGCATCCCTGATCTATGATTTTCGAGAGGACACGAAATGCAGAAAAAATATGTACTAACGAAGGTTAGTTCTGTATCAGAAAGGGATTGTAGATGTAGAATAGATTTCTATGGTTTCGGAGCTGCTTATTCTTTTTTGGAGCTGAAGCATTAGAAGTAAGATGATGTTCATTGCTTCGTTCTCCAAGGTATATTGATTTTGTTTGTTAAAAATCCGAAGATTTTAGGAACGTGGTAGTAGATCATTTCAGAGGCTGTCTTGTCTTTTTGTTTTTCACTGTATTTGTGTTAGAGTTTGTCGTCGCAAAAACATGGATGGTGTATGTAAAGCTCAAAGTAGAAGTAGAGAATCTGTAAATGGTTTCACTGATTATTGCACATAACCACAATATGTTGGTTTCAAATATCAGAGTGATGAAAAAATAGGTACACCAGGCAATGTAGATCCGCAGTCAGCAATGTAAGTGTTCCCAGAGACATAATGAGAAGAATCGTGAATCAAATATCGAACGAGAGCTGTAAGCGCTGGATCAACGGTCTGTTGCACCTTTAATGGGATCGTGCGTTTGGTTACATTCTTCAACCAATCCTTCTCCATAAGACCTTGTGTGATCTCTGACTTCAAAAGCCCTGGCGCGATTGAGTTCACTCTGATGTTATAAACACCTAACTCAATAGCCATCATCCTGGACATGGTGTCAACACCGCCTTTGGAACAAGCATATGCAAGTCCACCAGGTAACATACCTCGGACTCCGGCAATCGATGAGATATTTATCACCGAGCCACCGCGTTTAGCATCACGCATTAAAATGCAAACATATTTGGAAACTAACCAAGTTCCAGTTAAGTTGGTTCTAAAAACTTGATCCCATTCGTCTTCTGACAAATCCAAACTCGACTTAACATTGCCTCTGATTCCGGCATTGTTGATTAAAGCATCGATGTTTCCAAAGATTCCCCAAGCTTCATTAACGGCCTTTTGAATAGTGGCTGCGTCTGATGAAACGTCGAGCTCAAGAGCTGCGGCTTGGATTCCGGTTGAACAAGAGCTGTTGATTTCAGAGCAAAGAGATTCGAGACGATCGACACGACGAGCTGCTGCGATAATCTTACATCCAGCTTTACCCAGATCAAGACAGATCTCTCTTCCAATGCCAGAGGAAGCTCCTGTCACAAGAACCACTTTGTCTTTAAGTTCACACCATGGCTCCAATTGCCTCAGTACCTGCTTCTCTCTCACAAAAAATTAAAAATAGTAACTTCAATGATTTATGATGAACAAGTTAATACAAATCTAAATCCCAATAATCATCGCAAGAGATGTAATAAAATGAAAGGCTGTATTCAAAAGCTTATCAGATAAATCTAAATCAGAGAAAAAGAAAAGGAATCTCACAGTTTGATGGTTGCTCATATCGTTCCTCTGTGTGTTCGATGGATAAGGAGAAGAGTGACCATAATATATAAGCTTCAGTATAATTATATAAATATCACTCTCATCAGTCCAAAGAAGTCTGTTTCTTCCCATTTAATTTAATTAGGGAAATCTTTTTCATTATTTTCAAATCTTTAGTAATCCCATTTAGTATTTAAAATAGTTTTGTTTTTCAGAATCATGTGAGTTGCGAGCTTTTGAGTACATGGCATTTTTATTTTCATGTATTTCATCATTAGAAATGTAGATTGAAGTTTGTACATATGCACATTTAAGTTAGTTCAAGGCTTTTGAGTCCAGATCGACAGTTTAACGTGGCAATTAGGCTGTTGTCTGTATCTTATTCGTATAAGCCACCGAAGCTAATTAGGTTTCAGAATTGATGGTTTCTTTATTGTTATTTGTTATTCATTGCTAATTATTATATCTAATATATAGTTTAAATTACTCGTGTTTCTTTTTCTTTGTGCTAACTAAGCGAAATGATATTTTGTGATTCTATATTTTGGCAAAAAAGGAAAATAATTGATAATAAAGCACGAGTTTCTCGCGAATCGATTGGGAAAAATGATAAGTATTATGTGGGCTGCCACAATCACCTGTACAGTTGTTGGAGCTTTCTATAGATAGCAAGATATATCCACGCGCACCTGACGCGCGTACAGCTCGTTTGATAAAACCTGTGGGCAATAACCAACTAAATCGCTCTTTTTTTTCTTTCAAAAATCTGTTCCATTAGTATAACTTCAGCGCGTGGATGGATCACTAAGTAAACAATCATTATAGTTGCGTGTAAACACTTTGTAATAATTAAATCTAAAGCTTTGAGATTACTTTTTTACTCAAATGTGAACTTTATTTCTTCAAAAAAAATTTACATACAAAATGAATAGAAACAGAATAATAAATACTAAATTTTTCAAAAAATAAGAACAATCAATAGACCTCAAACCAACACCTAACAAAACTTTCAAGTCTACGATGGAATTGATAATAAAAGAAACTAATTCTATTTCTAATCAATGATCTTGTAAGTAGTCAAATATTGGCATAACCATGTCCATAGATGCGAGAGGTCATCTCACGCCATATGTAATATTTGGAAGTTTGAAAAACCAAGCAAAGCAAGATGGAATCAACAAGATTTCTAGCAATCGCAAGGAGGAAATAATATCAGACCAATCGGAGAAGTGATCTGCAAGAAGTGAGCCACAAAGTTCTGTCCAAACTGAGAAGCTATATGGACAAGCAAATAAGAGATGATCACACGATTCATCTCTCTCATCAGAGAGTATACAAGCTTGGATGCAACCCCAATACCTCATCATGACACCAATTGATAACTTGTTTCTCAATGCAATCCAGGATATTAGAGCAAATCTTGGAACAGATTGTAGAAACCAAATAACTTTGATGCCAAGGAACCAAGGGGTGACGATGTCGGATCAGATCCCAAGTCTTAGAAGCTGAAAACGAGCTTGAAAGTCAGTATCATAATACTTCCATAAGAATTTATCAGTACAAGCAGCTAATAAAGGTGGAAGAGATCGGATATGGATATTAGATCCAAAAAAGCACGAGAACTGGAGGCATGTGGAAGACAACCAGATGAGGAAAAGAAAGCCTCTGAAACTGAAGCATTACAAGAGATGCCAAGATATCTGGTTCCTGTACAACTTGTGACA
This sequence comes from Lepidium aucheri, assembly GCA_900406435.1. Taxonomy (NCBI): domain Eukaryota; kingdom Viridiplantae; phylum Streptophyta; class Magnoliopsida; order Brassicales; family Brassicaceae; genus Lepidium; species Lepidium aucheri. The sequence goes on along the minus strand of OVBA01002473.1, from coordinate 21,113 downwards.
TCAATAAGTTTGCCAAATGAAAACCAATTATAAGACTAGAAAAAGGTATCAAGGCCTGAACAAGATCCATTTGGAAAAAGGTGTAGGCAAGGGGTTTGAGTTTTAGCAACATATGCCATACCCAGGAACCCTTTGACGTAGCTGCAACATCCCAAAAAGATCTCTTACAAAGGACAAAACGCTTGATCCTATCCACCCAAAGCGAGCCAGAAATAGTGAGTATACACCAAACAAGTTGAAGAGAAAAGACATGTGAGGTTTTTTGAGTATCATTGAATATCAAGGCCACATTCAGCTTTGGGTAAACAGACTTCACTTCAAGTCACTTTAGCTATAGAGTATCACTTGATAAACCAGACCAAAAAAAGGCACTGCAAAGTCTTTCAATTTCTTTTAAACAACCATTTAGGAGCCTGAAAGTAGAACACCGGAAGTTAGTAATACTAGAGATTACTGATTTTATAAAATGAAGTGCCCAACAAAGGAAAGAGTTTTGGTGGCCCAAGAGAACATCATGGATTTGACTTTAAAGATTAAAGGCTCGTAATCAACTTTAGTCATAGAAAGAGAGAGGAGTGGGAGGACTAAATACCGAATATGAAGACTTCACATTGTAATACTAGCTGTAATGGATGCAGACTGAAAAGAGACATTTCGCATTCACCACAATAAATTGAGGATTTTGCAACATTGATATGGAGCCCTCACATTTCAGCAAAACTATTTATAATGTCCAAGACACCAGTCAATGGTTGAGGAGATTCATCTGAAAAAATTGTGATATCATCTGCAAAACTAAGATGAGTGAGATCCAAATCCTTGCATTGAGGGTGATAACCAAAGAGAGAGGAAACATTAGCCTTAATCAGCAGATAGCACATTGTTTTAGATGACATACAAGTATGGAGAGAGAGAACAGCCTTGTTGAAGACCACTAGAAGTTGGAAAAAAAAACCCCGCAAGTCACCATTAATAGAGATTAAGAACATGACAGTGGAAAAACAGAGGTGAATCCAGTTGATAAAAACATCTGGTATATCCATTGCACGCAAAATAATGAGGACAAAAGACCATTTTACAGTATCAAAGGCCTTCAAAATATCAAATTTGATGACACATCTAGAAGAGATTGAATGCTTGTGGTAGTTTTTAGTAGCCAATAGAACACTTTCAAGTAGAAGACGTTGCTTGTCAAATGCGGTTCGGTTCAGTTCAATGGCTTGAGTAAGACGAGTCTTTAGGCGGTTAGCAACAATTTTGAATATGACTTTATATAAGAGGTTACACCAGGCAATTGGTCTGTAGCCACTCATAAAAATAGCAGAAGAGTTCTTAGGGACCAAAGTCAAGGCAGTCGCATTAACACTTATAGGAAGAAATCAAAACAAGAAAAAAGCTTGGACTCCAATAAAAAATCATTACCGATAACTGGCCAAACACCTTTGAAGAATTCAACAGTGAAACCATCAGGACATGGTGCTTTGTTAGAGGGCATTGAGAAAATAGTAGATCTTATCTCTTTAGTAGAGAAATGAGTAATCAAATGATTTGATAAATCTATTGGACACTTGAAATCAATAAGGTCACATATATCTTGAATCTAGGACGGCGAGATAGAAGGAGATTCATGTTGTAAAAAATCACGAAAATGAGAGACAACAATATTTTTTATAGTCAATGGATCCGTGACTCTGTTAGCAGATCTTAAACAAAGTTTATTAAATGCGTCACGAGCTAGACGTGACTGAGTGACATGGTGAAAAAGTTGAGTTCTGGTCACCAGCATTTAAACATTTTGTCCTTGACTTTTGGTGGTAAAATTCCTCCTCAATGAGAGCTAAATGGTGCCAACTAGATGAAAAAGCATAGGTTTCACAGAATATAGATGTTTTGGGGGAGTGAAGGGTAGTAGCTTGTTTGATACAAAATCATCATAAGCAGCGTTGGTTCTATTTGGAAGATAACCATAACGTGTCTTGTTCAAAAAGCAAAGAATGGGTTTTAGAAACTTGAGCTTTCTATGAAACATATGTAGGGAAGCACAAGAGTGATAAAAGGGAGGAGAAAGACTCCAAGATTGTTCAATGTAGGAGAAACTGATCATGATCAACTAAGAAGTTAAAGAATTGAAACGGACTTCAAGTAGAACTAGTTTAGGAATTGAGATTTACAAGCATCCGAGAATGGTTAGAGATCCCACCAGTTTTAACGGTAGCATAAGAATGAGCAAAAGTTTGGAGCGAGTAGTCATTTATCAAAACCCAATCTAGTTTCTTCCCATTAGGATTCTCGTCTTATTTGTTCCACTAAGAATAATGAGGAATAAATTAAGCGAGATTAGAGAGATTATTTGAAGAAACCCAACTCTGAAACTGAATCGTACCTTAGTGATTCACCCTATAATCCAAAGAGTGAGAGTGTACAAAAAAGAAAAGCATTCATTGAAATCACCAATGAAGACCCAAGGCAAAGAGAGATCCTGAAAATAAGCAATAACAACACACAAGTCAAACCATAGGGAGCGTCGATCAACTTTAAAACTTGAACCATAAACTGCATAACAAATAAAATTTTCTCAAATAGAGATAATCTGATTCCACTAGTGATGTGTTGAGCAGAGATAGCTAATGGAACAGCTCTAACATCATCACAATAGCAAAATCAGATTCTACGAAGTCTATAATAATCATAATTAGTGAGAACTTTCCACCCAAGGAGAGTTGAGCTAAGAATTTTTGAAGTATTTACTTGAGTTACATGAGTTTCAATTAGACATTCAAAAAGAGGTTTAACATCCTGAACCCATTTCTTTAAACCAGAATGTTTGCAAGGGTGATTGAAGCCACACAGATTCCAGCGAAGAAATACATTAGTGCTTTTGAGAGAAAGCTTTATTGATAGTAGGTTCTACAGCATGAATAACAATATTCTTAGAACGAGCATTGTGATGCCTAGAAGACCATTTAACATCTTTATCTTTTTACTTAGGTAGAGTTAAATCAGTTTCCAATATTTCATCTTCCTCTTAAATATCTTCAAGGACCTGAAACTTAGAGGGAAAAACTGGTTGTGAAGAGGAGTTAGGTGAGGATACAACATTAGATTTAGAATTATTAGTGAGTTTGGGAGAGATACAACCTGAATTCGATGGTGGTCCACTCATTAACGCGCCTAGTTGATTGAGTATTGTTTGGAGCTACAAGACTAGCTTCCTTGATATCAGTAGTCTCTAGAATCAGAAAAGGAAGATCCTAGTACATAGTAGGTCCATCAGCAACAACCAACTTTGTTGAATTAGGAATATGTACAATATCATCAACAAACTTACTAGAATTGTAACTCTTACCTAAGTGATCCCATGTTACATATATCACATCAATGCGGAAGCCAAGGCTAAGAAACGAGAATTTGATAGGTCGAAGTGTTGGAATCAATTAAGCTAATCACATGACGAAGAGCTTTATCGAGATTGACCTCAAACAACATACGAGCATTATCAAATCTGAGGCACTTCTTTGTTGATGGGTTTACCAACAGGACTAGCAAAGAAATTGAGACCTCAGAAAGAGAAAATGTGACTGGGAACACTTTTGAAGTCAACCCAAATTGGAAGAGAAGTCATCTCAAGAGCTTAATTAGCAGAATTAGGAGACCATTCTTGAACAACCATTGGCTTGTCATTAATATGCCAGAATCACCTACAAAGAATCTGAGGTCTAGTAACCTCATCATAAATGCAAAACACAACAAAGTTAGGTCAGATAAAATTCGCATCAATCTTAAGATCATTCTTAGAAGATTTCCAAATTATGTTCACAATAGCATGAATTGAGCCACTATGTAGAACATATCCAATAAAATATCGATAATGAGATTGGGATGCCTAGAAGAAACTTTAGAGTTAGCTCAATTTCCAATATATCACCTTCCTCATGAATATTTTTAAGGACTTGAAACCTTAAAGGAGAAACTGGTTGAGAAGAGGAATTAGGTGAGGAAACAGTATTAGAATTAGAATTATTAGCGAGTTTGGGAGAGATAAAACCTGATTTTTTGATGGTTGTCGAATCACTAGACTAGCAACCAACATCAGGTGCCAAAGATATGCGCCTAGTCGGTTAAGTAGTGCTTAGAGCAACAAGACTAACTTCCTTGATAGTAGTAGTCTCTTGAATCGGAAGAGGGAAATCCTAGTTCGCAACAACCAACTTTGTTGAATCAGGAAGATGTACAATATCATCACCAAACATACTAGAATTGCAACTCTTACCTAAATGACCCTATGTTACATATATCACATCGATGCAGAAGTCAAGGATAAGAAATGAGAATTTGATAGGTCTAAGTGATAGAATCAATTAAGGTAATCAAATGAGGTTGAGGTTTATCAAGATTAACATCAACCAACATACGAGTATAATCAAATATGATGCTGTTTTGATGGATTTACCAACATGACTAGCAAGGAAACTGAGACCTTTGAAAGAGAATATCTGATTGGAAACACTTTTAAAGTCAACCCAAGTCAGAAGAGAACTCATCTCAAGAACTTGATTAGAAAAATTAGGAGATCATTCTTAAACAACCATTGGTTTGTCAGCAATATGCCATAATCGCCTACGAAGAATTTGAGCTCTAGTAACATCATCAGAAATGCAAGACACAATAGAGTTAGGTCTGATCAAAATTCACATCAATCTTAAGATCCTTCTTGGGAGATTTCCAAATTCTGTTCACAATAGCATGAATTGAGCCAATATGTAGGACATCTCCAATAAAATGATCGATAATGAGATTGTTCCAAAGCGTAATTGAATCATTTGTATTGGACTGTGCATTTGGAGTTATTTTAGTTAAAGTGATAAATTATATGTTATGCAATCATGAATTTTAAAATATCTCCTAAAATTCAATGGTATTGGACATATGATTTATAATTATCTCGGAAAATCTAGTGTTATTGAATTAATGATATTAAAACATTCTTTAAAATCTACTGTTATTGGAAATGTTTTGAGTACTGGGATTATAATTTATGCAGAGAATTTTCAAGGATTTAGAAGATTTTCTTACTTGTAAATACAAAGAACCAAATTCCATAGTTTTAGGTGGAGTTATCTAGGATTTAGTTCCAAATTCAAAATCCTTAAATTCACCCAAAATATCAAAATCATTTAAAATCTTATTTAAAAGTCAAATCGGCACAAATGTTTAGTTCAATACACCCTCCTTAGTAAATCATCAGAGATTCTCAAATTTTGTTGAGCATATTGTTTTAGTAAAGAAAACATCTCAACATCAACAATAATAGCCAACAAATACATTTTAAAAGATATTTACATAGATCATTGGTAGAGCATAATAGAGAGTTTAATGTTCTAAATCTACCAATCATGTTTATTTTAACAAATCATAATAGAAAGCATAGAGGGTTCTATAATACTCAGTAGCTCTATAATCTTATCTCTTCAATAGAGACATGAGCAATCAAATGGCTTGATAAATCTGCTGGACACTTGAAAATCAATAAGGTCTCAGATATCCTGAATCTGGGACTGCGAGAAAGAAGGAGATTCAGGTTGTAAAAAGCCAAGAAAATGAGAGTCACCAGTATTTTTTATAGGCATTGGATCAGTGACTATGTTACTAGAACTCAAATGAAGTTTTTTAATTACATTACGGGGTATGCGTGACTGAGTGACATGGTGAAAGTAAGTTGATTTATGGTCACCAGCATTTAACCATTTTATCCTTAACTTTTCATGGTAAAATTCCTCCTCAATGAGCGCTAAATGCTGCCACCAAGATGAAGCAGCAGAAGCTTCATTGGATTCAGAGGTATTGTGAGAGTGGAGGGCAGTAGCTTGTTTAATACATAGATCATCATAAGCAGCCTTGGTTCTATTTGAAAGATCACCATAATGTGTCTTGTTCAAAAACCAAAGAATAGGTTCTAGAAGCTTGAGCTTTCTATAAAACATATGCATAGCAACATGAGAGAAAGGGGAGGAGAAAGACTCTAAGATTGTTCAATGTATGGGAGAAATTGATCATGATCTACTAATAAGTTAAAGAATTGAAATGGTCTTTGAGTAAAACTAGTGGATGAATGGAGATTTACAAGCATCTGAGAATGGTTAGAGATCCCACCAGTAACAACGGTAGCATAAGAATGAGGAAAGGTTCAGAGCGAGTAGTCATTTATCAAAATATGATCTAGTTTCTTCCCATTAGGATTCCCGCCTTGTTTGTTCCACTAAGAATAAATGAGGAACAGAGTAAGCAAGATCAAAGAGATCATTTGAAGAAACCCAACTCTGAAACTAATTCATACCTTGGTGATTCACCCTATAATCCAGAGAGCGAGAGTGTTCAGAAGAGGAATGCATTTCACTGAAATCGCCAATGAAGACCCAAGGCAGAGAGAGATGCTAAAAATAAGCAATAACAACATATAAGTCAGACCATAGGGAGTGTCCATCAACTTCAAAATTTGAACCATAAACCGCAAAATAGATAAAAGTTTCTCGAGTAGAGATAATCTGGATTACACAAGTGATGTGTTGAGCAGAGATAGCTAATGAAGCAGCTTTGACATCATCAGAACAGCAAAAATCAGATTCTACCAAGTCTATGATAATCATAATTAGTGAGAGATTTCTACCCAGGGAGAGTTTAGCTAAGCATTTTTAAGTTATTTACTTGAGTTACACGAGTTTTAGTTAAATAGTCAAAAAGAGGTTTAACATCTCAAACCCATTTCTTCAAACTAGAATATTTGTGAGGCTAAATGAAGCCACAAAATGCTAGACGAAGATAGACATTAGTGCTTCCGAGATAAAGCTTTCTTGATGTTAGGTTCTACAGCAACAATGACAATATTCTTAGAGCGGGCATTATGATGCCTAGAAAACCGTTTAACATCTTTATCTTTTTACTTAGGTAGAGTTAAATCAGTTTCCAATATTTCACCTGAATATCTTCAAGGACCTGAAACCTAAAAGGAAAAATTGGTCGAGAAGAGGAGTTAGGTGAGGAAACAACATTAGATTTAGAATTATTAGTGAGTTTGGGAAAGATACAACCTGATTTTCTGATGGTGGTCCAGCCACTAGACTTGGAACCAATATCATATTCCAAAGGTATGCGTCTAGTCGCTTGACTCCTATTTGGAGCTACAAGACTAGCTTCCTTGATAGCAGTAGTCTCTAAAATCGGAAGAGGGAGATCCTAGTACAAGTAGGTCCATCAGCAACAAGCAACTTTGTTGAATCAGGAACATGTACAATATCATCACCAAACTTACTAGAATTGCAACTCTTACCTAAGTGACTCCATGTTATATATATCACATCGACGTGAAAGCATATAAGGTTCTATAATGCTCAATAATGCTAAATAGCTCTATGATCTTATCTCTTCAATATAAACATTAGCAATCAAAGGGCTTGATAAATCTGATGGATACTTGGAAATCAATAAGGTCAGATATATCATGAATCTAGGACTACGAGAGAGAAGGAGATTCATGTTGTAAAAAGCCACAAAATGAGAGATAAAAGTATATTTTTAGTGTCAACGGATCCGTGACTATGTTACTAGAACTCAAACAAAGTTTCTTAATTGCATTACGGGAAATACGTGATGGAGTGACATGGTGAAAAGAAGTTGAGTTCTGGTCACCAACATTTAACCATTTTATCCTTTAATTTTGATGCTAAAATTCCTCAATGAGAGCTAAATGGTGCTAGCGAGATGAAGCAATAAAGGATTCACTAAATGGTGCTAGCGAGATGAAGCAATAAAGGATTCACTAAATGTAGAGGCATTGAGAGAGTGAAGTGCAGTAGGTTTTTTAATACAAGATCATTATTAGCAGCCTTGGTTCTATTTGGAAGATCACCATAATGTGTCTTGTTCAAAAAGCGAAGAACAAGTTTTAGAAACTTGAGCTTTCTATGAAACATATGCAGGGCAGCACGAGAGTGATAAAAGGGAGGAGAAAGACTCCAAGATTGTTCAATGTATGGGAGAAACTGACCATGATCAACTAAGAAGTTAACGAATTGAAACGGTCTTCGAGTAGAACTAGTAGAGGAATGGAGATTTACAAGCATCCAAGAATGATTAGAGATTTCACCAGTATCAACGGTAGCATAAGAATGAGCAAAGGTTTGGAGCGAATAGTCATTTATCAAAACATGATCTAGTTTCTTCCCATTAGGATTCCCATCTTGTTTGTTCCACTAAGAATAATGAGGAACAGAGTAAGCAAGATCAAAGAGATCATTTGAAGAAACCCAACTCTGTAATTGAATCATACCTTGGTGATTCATCCTATAATCCAAAGAGCGAGAGTGTTCATAAGAGGAAAGCATTTCATTGAAATAATCAATGAAGACTCAATGCAGAGAGAGATCCAGAAAATAAGTAATAACAGTAGACAAGTCAGACCACAGGGAGCGTCCATCAACTTCAAAATTCAAACCATAAACCGCAGAAGTTTCTCTAGTAGTGATAATCTGGATTACACCAGTGATGTGTTGAGCAGAGATAGCTAATAGAGCAGCTTTAACATCATCATAGCAGCAAAGTCAGATCCTATCAAGTCTATGATAATCATAATTAGTGAGAGGAGTGTTGATCTGAGAATATTTGGGGTATTTTCTTGAGTTACACGAGTTTTAATTAAATAGTCAAAAAGAGGTTTAATATCCTGAACCTGTTTCTTCAAACCAGAATATTTGCGAGGCTGATTGAAGCCACGCAGATTCCAGGCAGAAAGACATTAGTGCTTCTTAGAGAAAGCTTTCGTGATAGTAGGTTTTGCAGCAGTAATGACAATATCTTATAGCGAGCATTGTGATGCGAAGAAGACCATTTAACATCTTTATATTTGTGCTTAGGTAGAGTTAGATCAATTTCCAATATATCACATTCCTCATGAATATCTTCAAGGACATGAAACCTAGAAAGAGAAACTGGTTAAAAACATGAGTTAGATGAGGAAATAATATCAGATTTAGAATTATTTGTGAGTTTGGGAGAGATAAAACCTGATTTTCTAATGGTGGTCTAGTCACTAGACTTGGAACCAACATCAGATTCCAAAGATATGTGCCTAGTCGGTTGAGTACTTATTGGAGCAACAAAACTAGTTTCCTTGATAGCAGTAGTCTCTTGAATCAGTAGAGGGAGATTCTAGTACATAGTAGGTCCATCAACAACAACCAACTTTGTTTCATTAAAACACTAATCTGAGAACGAAATAATAAAAAGTAAAATCTAAGAAGAACAAAAAATTGACCAAATTTGATTTGATCACATTATAGAACGTTAGGTTTTTATTTGTGTTACTAGTTTTTGTGAGGTTTTAACATAGACGTTATTTATTCTAGAGATTAAATTGGTGAAACTCAAAACTTTAGGTTTTATTTGCAATTTTTCATGTTTTGCATATCAATTTTTCAGGTTTTAAATTACTAGACAAAGTTGAAAACAAAAGGATGTAAATTTAAACAAATAATTGTACAACAGACAGAATATTATTGTGAATTAAGTTAGTAATTGTATTGTATATATATATATATATATGACATATTATTTTATTTTTATCAACAATTAGATCGAGAAAATATGATCCATAGTCTAAATGTTCTAATTCGAATTAGGTAAGATCCAAACTCACCAACTGGTGTCAAGCTAGATAAGGGGCAGCCAACTCAACCACCTGTTTCTTAGCTGAGATATATTATTTTGAATAAATATTTTAACTATTTTCAGATATTTATTTAAACTAAAATTTTAATTTTAAGTTATTATTTTATTTTGATCCACATATTTTATACTATAATATAACTTTTATGTATTTTTAAATAGTACTCTACCATATATATTCCAATATAACTGTAACCAATATTAATTTTATTCAATTTCTAGAGTATTACAGGATAAATCAGATGTGATATTAGAATGAAAAAATTATCGATTTTCTCTCTGAAAGTTAACGATTATAGAAGAGTGGAAAGGTAAGAAGAAATCAAAAATTTTACGTTAATTATATACTTTAAAAAGTTTAATCAAATAACCGAAAACGGTGATAAATTAAAATAATACTTTTTTGGACTACGTTTTATAAGATAAACTCCTGAAAAAAGGAAAGAAGTTACATGACATTTTGATTAAAAACCTATAACGAAAATAGAGCTATATGTGTTTGTCATAAAAGTCTGTTTGCAAAAGATTGTCTTTATAATTCGGAGATGGCATAAACGAGTCAATCAGGGGGTCTTCTGGCAAGATAGAAATTGTAGTGATGATCTTTAGTTACACTTAGAGAATTTTTCTTTGCTGGTTGAATTGCACACGGTGCAGACTGTCCCACTTCACAAAAGGAGAAAAACCCTTTTCAAGGTTTCAAATTCCCTAACAAAATATTTGAACTCTGGCCATATTTTCTGGTTCTGAGTAGTATCTAGGACTCCTCCATTTTCTAGCCATAATTAAACTTTTGTATATTATAGCTTTTTTATGCTCTTCATAGCCCATAACAAACAACACCATTCTGCCACTAATTCCGATTGACATGGTGTCTAGACGTCTCTAGCATGGTGTATAACTTTTCCATTACAGTCCCTTGAGATCTCAGATATATCAAAAAGTGCAAGAAGTTTACTCCACGATGTTTTGATGTTATATTTTAGCAAATGTGGTATAGGTATGGTCTATAACCTTTGTAGAAACTCTTATGTAGTGGTCTGTGGTTGGGGTTGGAGAATCAATATTTGCTTTCTTCCATTCTTCATACTTCTCGATGGCTTTGGCAAAAGCAATGTCGTCGTGTATTGATCTTTACCTCCTATCACCTTTTCATTATGTTGTTTCCAAATAACCCACACAATCCACAAGATCGCTTGGTGGAGAAGCCTACTCAAATTATTTTATTCAGTATTTTGGACATAATATTCTCAAAGTGGTGTACAATGAGTCAAAGTTCTGATACAACACACTATGGATCCTTTTTTTACGCTATACCTTTTTACCATTTCACAGTCAAACAAGATATGGCTAATCGATTCATCATGTTGTTTACAAACTGAACACAACCTATCAACATGCATTCCACATGTTCTCAAATACTCATCAACTGCTATTGTGCACCAAACAATGCTCACCTTAATAATTTTTTGGTTTTGGGGTGAGTCTTGAGTTCCATACTCTTTTCTTGATTCCATTTGTTCTTTGTATCTAGATGTGGTTCTATCCATATTAATGGTTGAAAAGCAAACCACTTTTCACTGTATAATTTCCACCTTTAGAGTAGCCCCATATCACTTGTCATATTTGGCTAAACAAGGAAAAAATGACATAATCCGATGTATGTATGCTCGGAGAAAAGGTTATAAAGTTTATTTTTGTCCTACTGATATTTATATGTTAAAGTCAATGGTTGACTCCTAATTGTGACGTCTTCTTGGCATCTCATCCATGATTCATTTATCGAGCCATATTTTGGTATAAAGACCATCACCTATTGACTTAACGAGACCTCTTGCTAGTAAATCACGAGCAAAAATAATACTTCTTTAAATGTATGAAGGTCGTATCCCTATCTTAGCGTCTAGACAAGATGAGTCAGAGTAATATTGAGCCTTGAGCACTTTAGAGAGTATAGCCTGAGGTCATTGATGAGTTTCCAAACTTGCTTGGCCAATAAAGATCGATTAAACAACTTAATATCTGTGAAACCCATGTTCCATTTGTCATTTGGTTTAAATATTTGCTTCCAAGAAACCCAATTTACCTTTTTCTTGTTTCTTTGCTATTCCACCAGAAGTTTGTTATAGTACTAGTTGATTTTTTGCATTGAAACTTTATGAGATAAAAACATGACATGGTGTAACTGGAAAAGCCATAACAGCTAATTTGAGGAATATTTCTTTGCTTCCGAAAATACAATCTTAGCATACTAGCTAGCCTAGACATCTTGGGATTCCTGTCTCGTCCTGCTCCGCTCCTGTCGTGTAATTTCCGGGGAATGGGAAATTTCAATTTTCCGTTCGGGTCCAAAAATAATATTCAACCAGGTAAGGAAAAGGGTCAAAAATGAGTTCGGAAATTCCCTGAATTCCCATTGGGTATTTGTTTATGTTAACAAAATGTTAAAATATATTAGATATGTTTCAAATAATTAAGATCAAGACTATAACAATATTTGATTTAAATTTTCAGAACCTTACAATAAATACAAATAATTCAATATGAATATACTAGTATATTTGGTAAAAACGGGTAATATTGGTCATTTAGTTACAAATTAGCACTGTAATTTTTTATTTTTGTGTATTGAGCATCAATATATCTTTTATACACGGTTAATTTTGATATATTTATTATATAATTTATAATAATACTCTTAGTTTTTTTGATTACTCGTATTTTCCGAACTATTTTTCGTAATTTCCCGATCTAGTAGAACTTCAGGAATAGTTTGGAAAGTAAAGTCTGACTCTCAAAATTCCCGTACAGTTCCCGATTCCTAAAATTCTCATCCTGTTTTGTAACAAAAATTGTTTGGGAAGTAAATCTAATTTCCTAAAATAATCGTTCCCGACCCGTTTCTATAATTTCTGTTTCTGTAATTTTCCGTTTCATTTCCGGTAATGCCCAGTGAATTATTAACCGATCCGCAATCTACGCATACAGTTCTCTTTTTAAAACTTAAAAACATTCCGGTAAATATAAGTATTTACCACATCGGATCTGTTTTTCTCCCAAATATTACTGTCAATTTGTTGGAAGTTAATAGATTCTTCAGCCAATATTGAATGAACTGTCATCTGCAAAGTAATACTTCAAATAACCTTTTTGTTTGTATTTGCATTAGAAATCTTTTCTTTGTTACTTCATTCTGGCCACGCGGGTCACAGAACGTGGGTTCTGCGTAAAGATCAGCGAAGGAATGACTATAAGGAGATAGCCCCTATTTCCAATTGAGGTTTGAATTGGTTAGGTACGATCAAACCAGATTAAACCGGATAAGAGAAATGGATTAAGAACTCTCAGATATCTAGAAATAAAAAATATGACACATCCAAAAATACCATCTTTGAATCCAACGATAGAAGCATAAAAAAGAGAATAATAATATCTTAATTCCTCTAGCAAAACTGAGACTATGGAAGAGAAAAAACGGAAGTCTGTCTCAACCCCAAAAGTAAAATCACAGAGTGATAGAATGATATGATTAGATGATTCCGATTTTGTTAGCCACATCCAAAGCATCATAATCAGGAGTCAACCTAACATATGCCTTCTTCGTACCATCAGGCCTGCAACAAACATTTATCATCCACAATTAGATTATATAAACCCACTTCTCTTCAATTATCGATACTACTAACAGAAACTTAAGTGAAGTTTTGTTTTCATAAATTTACCTAATGAGGGTGTTGACTTTCTTAGTCTGAATGTCATACATCTTCTTGACAGCATCTTTGATCTTCTTCTTGTCAGCTCGGATGTCAACAATAAAGACTAAGGTGTTGTTGTCTTCAATCTTCTTCATGGCCGATTCAGTAGTGAGAGGATACTTGAGGATCTGGTAATGATCCAATTTGTTCCTTGGAGTTGCACTAATTCTTGGGTACTTGGGAGTCCTAGGCTTAGTCAATGTCTTTGGCCTATGGAATGTCACCTTTGTCCTGATCTTCTTGGCCTTCTTGAAGGTTTGGCCAGATTTCACTGCTTTCGCAGCTTTCAAGGCCTTAGCCTTAGGGTCAGCTCTCTTGGTGACATCAACTGCAAAAATAAACAGATTTGATTTAGTAATAAAATCAATGATGTTTGTAATTCACAACGATAAGTTCACATGGTAACAAATCAACAAGTATAAAACGAATTCCAATATACAAATGCATTTTAGAGTTTATCTATATCAACATAAGTCTTCGCTCAATACTAAAATTCATTTCTGTAATAAGAAGCTGAGAGAAACAAGGCATATAAGAAAATTTTTGATCCTTCGAAAATCAAAGACAAAACCAGCCAAAATTTTGTCACAAGAGTATGGGTGAGAGAAGAAGTAATGACCAAAGCACGAAATAAACAGAGCCAGGCAAGAATCATACTTCTCAGTACTAAGTTAATTTAGTATTGATAAACAAAGTAATTACACGCAAAAGAGAATGGTAATGTATAAAGAAGATGAGGAATCACATTGTTAATCAAAGTAAACAAGAATCAGATCATTAAAGAAAAGCAAACAAAAAGCTGCACCTTTAGCTGGAGCCATTACTCGAGAGAGATCCTTTACACGAAACCTGATAGACCCAGAGAAGCAAATCAATTAAAAGTAATCTTAAATAGCCGACCTCAAAGAGAAAACGGCAAAACAGAGATTCAAAACACATAATTTTATAGGTGTAAGGCCCGTTTGTTTGATTTTTCGAGAGAAGATAATAAAAACTCAAATCGTCTCAAGAAACAGCATGCAGTAACCATAAAACGAAGAGCGCATATGAAGCTGATAAGAAGGTAGCAGGAGATCAGAGAGACGGACGAACCTGAGCGGCGAAACAGAAACCCTAAATCAGCTCGAAGATTGCTGAACATTTTATTTATGTAGGGAAATGAAAATGATATAAAAGACTAAACCCTAAATCAGTACTATTTGGGCCTCATATACAAACATGGGCTTCCTCATCAACTGACTACAGGCCCAATTGAAATTAAATTTGATAGAGGTAGTTAACATCAGGCTGATAAAGTATTTGTTGACTTTGTAGTGCATCTTATATATTAAGATAGCTATTTTCATTTTGGCCGTTTATAAACTTTAGAATAAAATAAATATTATGGTTTGTAATCATCCTTAAAAATAAAGTTAAGCTAGATTTTGTTACCGATTTATTTATAAAAATTTAAAACTAATAAATATTTAAAAAACCAAAAAAAAAAATTAATATAAATATATCGGTTACAAATTCGGTTTTTGATTCGGTTAGGGTTCAGATTTAGACTTAGTTTTTTGGGTATATATATTTAAGACTCATTTGTGTTATTTTTTTGGGTTCAGTTCCTTTAATTCGGTATTTTGGCTCTTTTGATTTAATACTTACTCAGATATTTGTATTTTTTGGATATGGTTCAGTTCGGTATAGATCGAATTCGAATTTAGGAGTATTTTTATGTAAAATTTTAAAATTAAAAACAATAATAATCAAAAAACCCTAGAAAGCTAAAATTTGGTTCTTGATTTGATTTTGGTTCGGACTTAATTTTTTGGATATATAGAGTTAGAATTCATTTGAGTACTTTGCCGGATGGTTCCTCTAATACAGATTAATTTTGGTTCGGATTACAGTTTTTGAATCAACATTTCAAAAACAATATTCCAAAATATCAACACGGGTCTAACAATTTAAATGAATAAAATTTGAAAAACAATCAAATCTCCGTTATAACGTGAATATAATCCTAATATCATTAATAGAACGTAACGCAATATTATGTGAACGTAGACCTTGACCAAAAGAAAATTTGCAGTCATTGCATTCTATGCATTGTATACTCATTTACTTTGACCAAAAATAAAATTTCATATGTTTTCCTAATCATAGATTCAACATAACCCAATTCATGACTAAATCCTACATCCAAAGTTTAATCACGGATGTTGACCAAAATATTTATCATATACTACACGTGGAAAGAGTTCTGATAAACAAAATTTTGGAAATGAATATTCTTCTTCTGGAGATGAATATTTAACCATCACTTTTTACATTTTATATCTTATAGGACCTTATCTATTCAATTTTTGACAAAAAAAAATTATGATAAAAGTCTACAAGAGAATAATGTTTTTGAGAAAGTATGAAGCATTTCGAAGAAGTATCAGAGAGAAAACAGTAAATGAACTAATGAAGTGCTTAATTAAGACTGTAATTAACTAATAATAAAGGAAGCTTTAACAAAAATCTATCGTGCTGAGTATACGTAAAGAGTGTAAGAAGTCCATTATCTAAGATCCTCATAAAAGAGGCCTAACCTTACAATTTGATAATCTGATAATGCTAAGAATGGCCCTCGAACTAGTAGTCTTTGTTTTCCACTGTACAAGAGAGTTGTTTTTCCTCCAACATCAACTTCCATAAGCACAGAGAGATAGATCCCTACACCAGACATGTAAATCAAAAAGGCTTTGGTGAACTAGTCATTCCAGTAATGTATGTTTTGTTCACCTCATCAGCAAATCAAATGCCTATTTGCGATGCAATTGTAAAGCTGCTAAAGCATTAGAGACTGCGTTCAGAGAAATTTCTCACCCGAGCTGAAAGAATACTGTCTGAAATTGGAAAACTGTTGCAGTTGAAGGAATCTGTGAATGAAATAACAACATAGAGTCGACGTGCAGAACTTGCAGCGAATGCTATAGCGCACTCAGCAGTGCAAGAAACTCTGTCTGATCCTCAGCTTCCCTAACTATCTGAGAAACACAAAGAGAAGCCACTTATCTTTTACACACAAATAAACGGCAAAAAGAGAAGTAACTTATCAAATACACACAATAAAAGGGTCACAACAATATAAGAATCACGAGTTGAAACAACGCAGACGTTGGAGAATTAATCAGCACACTATGCATTAAGTTAGCAAAATACAACTCCTGGATTATATTGACAAAAAAAAAAAAAAAAAACTCCTGGATTCATAAGGATTCTACCTATCTAAACCATCCTCAGTAAGACAATAATATAGGTCCTGAGATTGTAATATTCATCTTTAAATTTAGTTTGGCTAGATAAGACATAACAAAGATCACTAAGCAGATGTTAAAACTGGTAAAACGTATCAAGCATGACAAAATTTTGGCTATTACCTTTATAGTGGTATCTTTCGGCAAGTCCAGCTGAGACAATGTGGATTTACCAATCTGTACCCAATCAACATTCTCCTCAGTGTCCACCACTTTGTTGCTATCTATCAGAGAACAGTCGTTATCAAAAGAGAATGACTTTCCTACCCAAATGTACAAAATCCTACTACCCGTTTCTCCTACAGCATAGCTTGGCAACGGGATTGCTATAACAGATTCCGAATCTAAGCAATCGCTGCTCAGTTCTGTAATCATCTCCATACTTGGCCACCGACATGCTAAAGGCTGGCCTAAGTTGTCACCTCCTGATAGATGTTTGTCAGATCTACTGCAACTGCTTACGGATATCATTTCCTTCTCTGGCGAATCTGAATCTAAAGCTCTATCTTTGCAATCACTTAGATCGCCGTTTCTAACACCTTCTAAGTTGAAGACAATGTCATTACTATCATCAGGATGTAAAGTGAAAGCAGTTATGCCTCTGTTGAAATCAGCAAAACCAGGCAGCTTCAAAGACCCTTTCAGACTGCCTCTACGCTCTGCAAGAGAAGGAGGAACCTTTCTATTTGGTGACAGTTCAATTTGACGTTGTGGAAAATCACTGACATCACCAGATCCTTTAAGAGAAGTTTGGGAAGAGTTGAGAGATAAGCTAGAAAATTTGGGCAATGTCAAAGATGGTGGAATAGAAGGTCTCAGGGACGAGCGCCCAGAAGGTTGTGAGAAACTCTTTAAGCTATTGCTCGAATTTGTCGAGCATACAGAATCAGGAGAAAGAAAAGGAGGTGAAGCAGAAGATGATGAAGAAGCAGACGGTGAGCCTGACGAATGCACAATCATCATCGAATCTGAATAGACCCTAGAAAGTGGCGTTTTAGAGACAGACCGAAAACCCTTCTCAAACCTTGATGCAAACTTACATTTCAGTGAGCTCCAACTGTTTTCCCTTGCAGGAAGATGCGTCTCATGTTCGTTGTTGGATGATGCTAGGGTTGGCACAAAACCTCCGTCGATGGCTTTCTGGAAAATCTCAAAATCCAGGTTATATGCGTCAACCTTCCTGTCACCTGGTTGAATTTTAACCACTGAGTCGCCAATCATAGGCAAAAAGCTTGAAAAAGCATCCCAGTAATAAGCAGGCTCATCGCCTTCTCTGACCAGCATAATAGGTGCTTCAACTTTCTCATATCGAGCAATCTGACAAACAGCAGCTTTTGCATCTCTTTCCATGATGGTTTCACACTGCCTACCAACCCATATGTAGATTGCAGAAGGTAATTGAATGATAAAAGCACCTCTTGAATCCAACGAAGACGGACATGGATCGTTCAACAGTTTTGGAACAAGATGCAGAGGATCATAAGGAGAGTGCGGAGACATTCTGTACATTCTCAGTAAGGAAGTAGGGCTAAGCGGGAACGCGTGAACCCTCTTTTGGCATTGTAACAATTGGCAAGCAAAGCCCATGTTAGGATCAGCAATACCTCTTGCAGACTTTACATACTGAAATGCATCATCAAAACTCTGCCCTTCTCTCCACATCAGATATGCTATTACCAACGAGGTAGACCGTGAAACCCCTTGACAACAATGAACAAAGATCCTTCCACTTTGCTCCCTCACATCTTCAAAGTAGTCAAACACATCGTACAAAATACTGGTTATATCCTCTGATGGACTATCCTGTAACCACAATGACCTGTAACAAAAATCAGACTTGAAATATTCCGGACAGATGAAACCAACGCAATTCAGGATATGTGTGATTCCATTGTTTTTCAATATGCTTTTATCTTTTGCCACAGCATCTCCACCCACATAGATATGATCAGCTACCTTTGAACATTCTTTATCAAAGTAAGCAATCTTCTCCCTCTTAGCTAGACCAGAGCTCTTATCTGACACACGCTTCTGTGTTGATGACAAATCAAGCTTCAGTCTCTCCCCAGTTTTGCTGCCGCTAGGTGTTGGTGGATGAGGCCACTCACCAAGATCATCCGAGCCTGCCTTAGGCCACTCATCTAAGCTCCTCCTAGAAATGGAAAGAGGTTGCAATGGTGGCAAACAAGCTCTTGCCTTGTTGTTATGATGTGACCGAGGTGTTAAAGGAGCAGCTGGGCATCTTCGACTTGGCCCAGAACTATTTGCACACGGATTGGCCAGATTTTGCTCCTCACCCTCAGGAACTTGTGATGCAGTCCGTGAAGCAGACCAAGAGGCAGACCGCCAAAACATTCTCTTAGAACCAGGAGGACCCCCATCATTTCCCATCGCATCCTCTCTTCCCACCATCCTCTTATCTGAAGATTACACTCGCAAAAAGACTTCACTTTTATCCCCTTAAATTCAACAAAACTGCAATCTCTTCCTCACAGCATCAATTGTAAGCCAAGGAATTTCGTTTCTTCCATAGACTCTTTGTTAGTTCAGTGATTTCTCAAATCCACATCTGATTAACCAATAACTATCAAGCTCCACGAATCTATCAGTCTACTCCGACTTTAAACCCTAAAACATACCAAAATAGGGATATGAAGCAGGAAACGAGAAGAACCCAGTATCAGATCAAAGACGACATAGCCGAACTGAAAAAGAGGAAAACGCATAAAAACATCAGAATTAACGAATTCGGCTACAAACAACAAACGCTGTAACAATACGAATTCAAGCGACGAGACAATTCCGAAACAAAAAGAATTAGTAGATACAATATGACCAGAAATACCTCGAGAAAAGACAATACAGAACCCAGAACCTAAAATAGGAAACAGAAACTGAGAATCTGAAAAAATGATTTAAAAAAAAAAAAAGAAACAAAAGGGCTGAAAGCAATTCTCCTGGGTTTTCTTCAGACGATGTGAACACAGGAGAGAGGGATAAAGGAGAGAGATTTAGAACTTACGGAGTGAGGAAGATTGAGAGAGCCGTCAAAGATAGATCTTTTAATTTTCTTCCGGAGAGAGAGAGAGAGAGAGAGAGAGAGAGAGAGAGATTGGGGCAAAGCGCAGGGAAGACGAACAGAAAAAGGAAAGATTGGGAAGTGGAACGAAGCACTAATTTTTTATTAAAATAATTTCGTTTTCGATTATATTTTGGGTATTAAAATGTGACGATTAGCTGCACAAAATTGAATTCTTATAGAATTGCGTTGAAACTTTGAAAACAATTTGTCAGCATCTTATTTATTGCTTGTCAAACTTATTAAATTTGTTCTCTCACGTTTTTACGGTTTTTAGCTCTGCATTTAAATTTTTGACATGATGAAATTAGTTTTAAGTTAACACACTAAATTGTTTTATTAAGTCATCGTGTTGCTTCTGTTTATCCACAATATTTGTTTTATGTCAAAATAAAAATCTTACAAAACAAAGATTTTGCAATGGTAGCCAATTTTCTAATATATTGTCTATTGTAATATTTATATTTTATTAAGGTTTTTATAAAGTAATCAAGATTTATTCCCTTATCACAATTCATAATTATGTCAATTTTATAGATCCACATATATAAGTCGATAAATGTTACGATAAATTCAGTTTTGTCTACTGATTTGTGGCGGTGTACTTCTAATCAAAGCATTAATGATTTGTTTGAACAAAAATTAATTACCATAAAAGCTAAATTTAATGATTAACAAAAAAACTAAAGCAGTAATCATTTTGTTGAACAAAAATTACTTACCATAAAACAAAAGTAAAAGCTACTCCCTCTAATTTTTTACTTGAAGTTTTAGTTTTTCACATATTAAGAAATCATTAAAATATGTATATATATTTTTTGATTATATAAGTATTTGTTATTAAAAAATAAGTATATTTGTTATATATATAAGACATAAAAACAGAAAAATCTATAATCTTAATATAAATATGCAAAAAATAAATTAATTTTTCAGAAAATATTACATATATATAGAAGATACAAATAAATATATTTTTTAATTATACAATAATAAAACGAAATAACTAATGCTATCAACGTTTATAAAAACTAAATAACTAATGATAGCAACTTTCAAGTTTTTACAAACTAAAAATTATATTAGTTATATTAAATATCGGTTTTATTAATCTACAAATACATATTAATAAGATGATTATACATAAATTTAAATTAGTATATACTTGCTGAATTAATTAAAATATTAATAAATAAAAATATGTATCAAGTCGATACTATAAAGCAAAGATATACATGGATCTACAAACTTAAATGAATACGAGTTTAAAATCCT
>OVBA01002472.1:0-34156 GCA_900406435.1 Lepidium aucheri | reverse complement strand
TGATCAATAAACAGAGCAAGATAATAGCAATAAGTGAATCTAAGGTAAAAATTATGAATCTAGAGGATAGGAGGTGATTGATAGGTTGTAAACTCGCTGATCTGACCTTGCCAAGCTATATAAGGCGATCCCTAGACCGGGACAAGCTAGATCAACCCGTTCTCACGGTGAAGACCCTTTTCCAATCCGGCTGATCCATTATGGCGCTAGCCACGATCATGCCAAATCAGAAGCTTAAACTTCAGCCCAATACATCTAATAGCCGATCCACAATACTGGATCTCTCCTCGGTGGATCAAACCATCACTCACATGGCACTTGGTCTCCGATTCCCTTAGCGCTAGCTTTAGGTTTTGTCCCAAATCAGATCTCTCTTGATCAGGGAGAGATCAGCCTTAAGCTCGGCTATGTGAGAAGACATCGGATCAGATCATTGTTCGCAAGGCAAGTGGATTGGTGATTTCACCTCCGATCTCCCTATCCTCGAGATCCGCAAGGATCTACTCACTTCTCATGGTTTGAGAGTGGAGGATCAGAGGAGATCTCATTAGCATAGACATAAACAGCAATAAAATAAAGAGCAGAAAGTAAAAGATGAAGATCAAATCAAAATCATTCCATTAAAACTTAAGCATAATCATTAAAGTACCTTTACAAGTATAAAAGAAAGCAACTAGAAATAGAGAGAGTATTTTTTGTCTAAAACATCAGATAAAATGATAAGATAGTTATTAAGGGGTATTTATAGGGTCATTTGCATAACCCTAATGGTCAAACCAACCTAAGTCGGTCAACTAGAAATCTTGCCCTCGGAGTCCTTGTGCGAGCTTGGGCACTGAGGAGTGGTTCTGATCTTCGCCCTCAAGAGTTGAGGCCGAGTGAATAGTCCGAGAGTAATGGATTTGTCTCTCCTCGCAGCAGATAGGTTGAGGCTGGTGACTGAGGCGTCTTTTCCTGAGCGTTCCGAGCAGTCCTCGCATGCGATCCGCGAGGCAGCGATCCGAGTTTGCATGACTTCTTTTTCCTAGCAGCTGATCCAATCATCCTTAGCTCCATGTTTAGCTCATTTTCTGCTCCTTTTGCTCATTTACCTAGATAAATTCCAAAACTCCAAATGCAAATGCAAAAAGTGCAAAACTAACCTAAATGGACCTAAGTGCACGGAAAATCTAGCTAAACGGATGCAAAACAACCTAAAATAAGACTCTAAAACTATCAAAAATAACACACATCAACTATCAATCTTTAGAGTGAACTTAAGCTAAGACAAATCAAATAACAATGGAAATTAAACAAAACTATAAACGATGGAAAAATAATAAATAAAGGCATCAAGAATTCATCAGGAAGCAGGAAATCAAAATCAGGAAACTATTCAGGGCATACTTTAAACAATTTCTCGACTTAAACAAAGAATTCTAGCAAATCCACTATTGTGGTGCCTACTACTCTGTTTATCATTCTGGTGCTCCTAACTGTCGTTGATCCTAGAGATGTAAACAGGTATTATCGATTGGGTCTAATATGTCCAAACCTATCCTTAACAATCAACTATCGTTGGTTAAAGCTAATTGCTCAGCTAAACTAGTTCAGGCATCTAACAAGCTTTTGGAGAGTTAAACAACCTAAGATCATAGACTAGGTGGCCAGTCTAACCTAATCATTAAACTCAGTCTTAGATGGAGAACACACAAGATCTAACCCTATTTGTTCCTAATTCATTGAATCCCTAAATCCCTAGAAATCTCTAAACCTGATTGGTAAACGACTCAATCATAACAGAAAGAACAAATAGAGAAGAAGAATAGATAAACATAATGATAAACTGAATTAAATAGAAATAGGGTTCAGAAATCTTCTCCAATTATGATGTGGAGGATATAGATCTTCTCCCTCAAAGGTTACAAGAGTGGTTGCTGAAAATAATGATAGGATACCCTAAAAGTTCTGAGAAATCTATTTAAATAGGCTAAAAACACGTCTGGTACAAAATAAGGAAAATCTGTGTTTTCTTGCGAAACTTTGATGATCGATCGAGCAAGGGGTTGCTTGATTGATCAAGGGGTTGCTCGATCAATCCTGAGATGTGAAGTCGATCAATAGGTCGAGCGCATCTTTTGGTGGCGCATGTTCTCGGCCAGAATGATATATCTTTGGTAAATTCATCATATCTTCCTAACCACCTGTCCGATTGCCCTTAAACCACCTCTAAATAAAATCTATTTCAAGTGGTTATCTTGTGTCCAAATTTCAGCTCGATCAAACGGTGGGAATGCTTTCAGAGGATGCCAAACTTCTGACACTTTTGTATGATTCTGCATCTCCATATGCTCGTTTGCACTCAAAACAGCTCATCATCTCCAAATATGACGTATGAACTGAAAAGACTCTAAAACAGAATAAAAGACTCTATAACACATACTTTGACTCAATAAAACCATGGAAAACAAGGGTTAAAAATGCAGTATATCAATTTCCCCAGGCTTAATGTTTTGCTTGTTCTCAAACAAACAGAAAAATCAAGAATGAGAAAAAAGTTTGAAAACGTGGGAAGTCCTTTCACCCTCCTTCAAACTTAGCTTCTTGCTTGTCCTCAAGCAAGAAAAGACTGAAAAGAGGTTTGAAAACGCGGGAACTCCTTTCATCCTAAGAACACCACAAAAAACAATCCCTTTAGTAAGCCACATGAAAACATGCCTGACAGAGTCGAGATGACCTTGTACTTCCCTTAGACTTTACATCTGTCCCAAGCAAACACCACAATCCAAACAAGAAATCCAAATTCACCATTCCGACTTCCTAAAGTATTTAAATACGGTCTCATCAAGGGAAAATCGATCAAAGGACACATGGATTCTTCTTCAGCCATAACCTGAACACAAAGACTATCTTCCCTATGGTTCATTTCCTCTCATTTCACTCACTTTGTAGCCGATTTTTCCCTTCTTACATAGAGTATCATTGTATTTTTTTATCGGCTGTAAAACCAATTTTCCCTACTTACCTAGTGTATCATTGTTTTTTTTATTGGTTGGTTCTTTAGTAACTCAAAGAATGTAAACAAGAGTAGCTTCATCAGAGTTCCCCTCGGTAAGCTATTCGTGTTCAATAAATAGACACCATCATTGAAGTAAATCTCAGGATACCATCATTACATAAAAACAAGCAGCGTCATTGGAGAACTTTTACCTTTCATTTACCACAATGCAATACTTTATCAACTAGTTACTTCATATTAAGCACAAAACACAACAAATTGATTAATAGAGGGGAACCATACTTACACAGATAAGTATTTCCGGACTGAAGAGTGGAATCCCACCCGATACATACCAATCCCCTTGACAAGAAGATTAAGTCAAGTTAAGTGTGAAGTCGACATGAGATTCTTCGAATACCCGAGAGAATATGGGTAATGTTGAGAAGTTTCACAATCTCTAAGTTTTCCAATAGTCATAGATCTCTGTCACGCTTAAACCAATGGTCATTTAAGTTCTTGAAAATATGGCTATTCCTCAAAAAAATCATAGTTCCCTACAATAGTTTTGACTCAATAAAACAAAAGCTAACTCAATAAAAGCATTAAAAAGACTCAAAAAGAAAACAAAAGAAACAAAATGCGTTAGTCACCACAAGTGTACTCCCCCATACTTACTTCACATTGTCCCGGTGTGAAAATAAATCTAAATAAGTACAACTTACACAAAAATATCATAGGAACATAAAGAGAGACAATGGAGAAGTGAAATGAACTTGAGCATCTTGGATCGATCGATATCTAAGAGGATCGATCGATCTCAAGTGCTTGGAGAGTTGGATCAAACAATCATCACTGATGAGGTCGATCTAAAGATCGGGCGCAAAAGTTAATTGTGGTTAGACAAAAGTGTTCGAACATCCGAATTTCCACCTGAAGACTAATTGGCTTCGAGATTGGAAGATCTCGTGACCTTCTCCATGGGCTTACGTCCACCTACTCGAACCATTCTCTGCAAATCAACAACCAAAGAAAAACAGAGATTTCAGTTTCTCCAAAAGGCATGAGAAAATAAAAAATATTAAATTGGAATGAGATTACTGTGAAATCAATTGCTAAATTCAATAATCAACACATACAAACATCCAGTAATGGATGAGATTGAAAATATGGGCGCAGCTTCCGCGCTACCATTACCAGGGCTAATGCTAACTTCTTCATTGTTGGCACCGCATCTCAGCTTCGACCAGAGATTTGCTGACATAGTACTGCTCTTTTACCTCAGATCGAACTAGAACCCCGCTTATTGTTATTGCTGACACCGGAAGATAGAGGTATAATTTCTTGTTGTGCACTAGCTTGGCTAGGATTGGCGGTGTCATTAAATAATTCTTCAGTTTATCAAAGGCGACTTGGCATTGATCGTCCCAAATGAACTTCTTATTGTCCTTTAAATAGTTTGAAGAATGGCAGGCTTTTATCCGTCGAGCGTGAGACGAAGTGGTTTAAAGCTGTTATTTGTCGAGTTAGTTGTTGAACCTCTTTTTTCGATCGTGGGGTGCATATTTATCAATGTGTTAATCTAATGCGAGTTGGCTTCGATTCCCCTTTTGGTGACCAAATACCCTAAGAAGTCTCCTGAGGCCACCCTGAATATGCACTTGGCGGGATTTAGCATCATTCCAAATTCATTTAGGATTTTAAAAGAACGGCGTAACTGTCTGACGTGGTCTTTAGCATTCTTGGATTTGATCAACATGTCGTCTATGTACACTTCCATCATGCTTCCTAACTCCTCAACAAACATAAAGTTTACCAATAGCTGATAAGTTGCTTCTGCGTTCTTCAGCCCGAAAGGCATTACTTGGTAAGAATATGTGCCTTGCTCCATGATGAAGGATGTTTTTTCCTCTTTGTTGGGGTGCATGAATATTTGGTTGTCCTGCCTAAGTGCTATATACTATTCCTTTGCCGCTGGCTGTTGGGAATTTTATGCACTTTTGGTATGTCGATGCAACCGCCTTCACTACGTACAGCCATGGTCTACTGAGTATCACGTTGAAGGGTGTTGGTCGATCCACCACCACTAAGTTCGTTATCTTCCTCACGCCAGACGCGCTTACTCGGAGTTGAATTGTTCCTAAAGACATTGCGGTGTCATCCGAAAATCCTGTAAGGGATGTCTTACCCTTAATCAGCTCATCATCTTGTAATCCTATTTTCTTGAATGCGTCATAGAATAGGAAGTCAACTGAACTCCTTGTGTCGACGAGTATCCTTGCAAGCTTAACTCCTCCGACATCAAGCTCGATTATAAGTGCATCATTGTATGGTTTATATAGATGAGCAGTCTCAGTTTCCCAGAATGTTATCACTAGGTCGCTACCTTCTTTGCAATTTGTAACCAAGCTCGAGGGCCATGTTTCTGCCTTTCGCTGATGCACTTTGATCGCGTTTACAGAATTTCCACAAAGGTTCGACCCTCCAATAATAACCAAAACAAGCGGCTTGGAACTCGAAGTTTGCTTCTCGTCCCCTGCCTCTTCTATCGGGCTTCTATCCCTTTTGCGTTGTTCTGCTTCGTTTTTTCTCACTTTCCTCGTTCTTTCTTTTCATCTTCCTTCATCTTTTAGCCAATGTACCACCTTATATTCTTCTAATGTGTGTCTGTGTTTTTGGTGGTAGTCACAGAATTTTGACATATCCAGGGGCTTCTTACTTTTGTTGTATTTTCCAACTAAGAATGAGTGTCTTCCTTGTGTGGTTTTCCCGCCTTGCTGGCGGTCGTTGCCTTGGTTCTTGCTCAACCTTTTCTGAGCTTCAGCTGTCTCTTTTTTATCAAAACACTTGCTTGTTTCTTCTAATCATCGACTCAAATCGATCTTTTGCTCCTCACAATGGACGAAATTAGTCACCCTATAGAGGGCATCATCCAGCAAGCTGGGTGGTCGTATGGTTAGGTCTTGCCTGAAAGTGCTTGCCACTTTTTAGTGCGATTAAGGCCAAGTCATCGGTGATGTTGACGCTTCAAGATTTCATCTCCTTGAAGTGTGCTATGTAATCACACAGTGTCTTGAATTTCATCTTTGTGAGATTGGGAGACTATCTATTGTGGTTCATTTCTCTATAAAAATTGAGTAGTGCTTCAAGAACACTTCTGCGAGTTGTTCGAATCCATCTATGGATTTTGCCGGTAGTGTTGAGAACCAGTCTAGTGCGGGTTTGACAAGGTGTTTTGAGAAGAATCTACAGAAACCAACATCTCTATCTTTGCCGTCCAAGTTTTCTATCTGCGGCCTGCCAAAAGGATTTGAGGTGGGCCATGGAGTCTGTGTTTCTTGTATATTGTGGGAATTTGATTTTCTCAATGTCTCTAATCTTTGGGCTCGAGATCCGTTTTGTGAAAGGGGCTTGGCGATACTGTTCTATCACGCACTAGATCTCTCGAGCTGTCGATATAGCCTGGTGGAGCTTAGATCTTATGCTGGCATATTCTTGCTGAGTTTTAGCCATCATCCTCCTTATCTTGCTTATTTCCACAGTGCTTTCTGTTTGGTTTTGTTCACACCTCGCTCAGGTGACATTGCGCGTTGTATTTCATTCCGAATTTCCTGGCACATGGCCTCTACCAGAGATAATTTATCTTTTAAGTTCTAAAGCTCGGTATTGCCGGTCAGTTCGTCGTCTATTGTTAAGGGCTGGAAAACAGATTCACCATTTTGCTCCTGGATGATCGGATTTGCACATCTAACATGACCGTTAGTTCTCTCAAGGATTGCTGATGTTCACGCTCCTCAAAGATTTTCATTCGGCGGCATTTCCTCTGTCGACGAGATCTCTGGTATATTTTCGCTTTCTTGAACAAGGACGGAGACTCGGAGTTCTGCAAGCTGCATCCTGAATTCTTCCTTCTATTGCTGGAGGCGGGCTTGTAATTCCCTGATTTCAGAGTTCACTCTGACGTGCTTGCTCTGTTATGGTGCTAGCTATTACATGTAACTCTGCGATGGTTCGTGACTGATGTTGATACGGTGTCGCCTCCGTTACTGTAGTCAGAACAATGCTTCCTGTTCCGTAGCTGGCGTCGAGCCCTTCTGGCCCTCTGCTGGGTGCATTAATCGCCAGTGGATTTGAGTTACTCGTTGCGCCCAAATCCCTCATATCTGGTTTATTTTCCTTGTACTCACCTTTTTAGCCTTGGCAGATCACATAGCTTTTGTGTTAGCTCCTCTCCGGGGCCAATTTTTTGATACTCAAATTTGTCTTATAGATTTTATTAATAAATTATATAGATTACAGAGACCGTCTTTTGTGCCATGTGGCAAGTACAAGAGTTGTATTTTGTTTAGTGAGCTTGTTTCGGGCTTTATAGTTATTCTATTCATCAATCATGCTCTATTGTATCATCTAAAATTCAAGACTAACAGCTTGTCATTTTCTTATCCTGCCCGATGATCTTGCCCTCTTTCGATCCCGGACTTATTTGAATTTATTCTGACGATATCAGAATCTTTTCTTTCCTTTCTTTTCTTCGATCTTTCTTCTAATGGGCCATTTTCCAAATTGGGCCGTGCCGAAGTGGATATCTTTGTTTGCTCCCAAATCTTGTCAAATTTTGGGTATCTCCAGAGCACTACCAACTTGTTGCACACAATTCCTGAGGACATCATCAGCTCAACGAACCTGTCGGACTCAACGCCTTCTCTTTTATGCTTGAACTTGATTCGAGGAACTAAGGATCTGTAGATATATATGTGTAATCTTCAACGATTCCAGATTCGGATAGGAGATATCAATACAATTAATTTGCTCAAGATTTTTGGAACCAAATACCTGAAATCAAAAGAGCAATAATAGAACTAGAACAAATCACATCAAATACCAAACTTGACAAGATTGAAATAACAAAGCAAAACTATAGAGAAACAGAGAAG
This sequence comes from Lepidium aucheri, assembly GCA_900406435.1. Taxonomy (NCBI): domain Eukaryota; kingdom Viridiplantae; phylum Streptophyta; class Magnoliopsida; order Brassicales; family Brassicaceae; genus Lepidium; species Lepidium aucheri. Next base: position 26,245 of record OVBA01002472.1, on the reverse strand, counting down.
AAAAATAGAATTGTAGAATCGTAAACAAGATCACTGCACTTGAACAACTTAGATCGCCTAATCTATGTGCATGATCTCAGGGCAGATTGCTCTAGGGTTATCTTTGCTCTCCTAATGTTGTCATGCAAAAATAGGAGATGAAACTCTTGAACTGACAAAATTGGTCATATCTAAAACCATTATACTTCCCAATATACAAAAGTTCATATAGCCATGGACATGTAACAGCCAAATCAATGGCAAGTAGTGCCATGATTCTCCTTTAATGGGTGAGTTTCAAAGAATTAATGAGATTATTGACTAAGAAATCATAGGTTTTAAACTAACTAAGCAAGTTTAGTGGGTTTCGAACAAGAGATTAACAATGATATAAGCCCATTAAGAAAACATAAGGCCCAATTTAAAGAAACATACCCAACAAAAAACAGCAAGTCATGTGAATTGAGCAAACTATGCAAATACAAACAGTCAGAAATTTTAGAAGAAAACTTAAGACCTCGACTTCAAAACATATGAATCAGACAAACGACATGTACAATACATTTTTTGATACATGCCTTACACCTAAACCGTTCAACTACTGATTGGAATTAAAGGTCAGATATAAAACCAATCAATCACAAAACTAATCGAAGTCAAAGTCACACAATTTCAGAAGAGGCGTCACTTCTCTTTCGTTCAGCCAAAAAACATTGATGCCAAATTCGAAATTGAGAGACTTTTTGTTTCTCGAAGAAGAGATGGATATTTTACCTACAAATAAACTCAGATTTCAGAATAACAGTGAAATATATCAGATTTGGAATAGCCATAACATAAGTTATGAAATACGTCAAAATCCATCGTGAGAGACTCCAATAGATTTTAAATCATTCATGAATAACAAATGGTTTTTTTTTTTTACTTAGGAGTTCACATGCCCTATGTGAAGTAGTTTCTAGTCTTGGAGGAATCGAATCCGCGCATGCCTCTCAAATCCATTCTTTTGTATTTTAAAATATGTATTTGATCCAATAACACATGAATTTCAAAAAATATATTACTGAATAATACTAGATATGGGGTTGGATTTATATTGGAAAATGGTCAAATAAAATATGAACTTTACAAAGCAAAATACGAACTTATTTATTTGTCAAATTGAATACTCTTTTTTTGTTTCTATTTAGTTGATGTTATGTTTTAAGATTTCTATGCAAAATTTATTGTGTTTTAAGTGTTTTTTACTATTTGAACTCTGCAGCTTGATTTGTGATTGGTTATATTATTTTGGAATTTTTGACAAAACATATTGTGTTTAGAAAAGAAAAATTTAATATTTTCTTAATTTGTGTGAAAACTCTAAAACTTCAACTATTAAAAATAGAGAGAGTGCCGAGTTGCTCTCAATCTGGTGGTTAGGATTGATCCAGCTAATGCTTTGGCACCAGGGTTCGATTCCTATCCGCTGTATTATAGTAGCTTAAAAAATAAATTTTAAGGGTGGTCTTTAAGCTATAGATCAGCCCTTGTTGATCCAATATGTTGACAAAAAATAATAGAAGGAGTACAAAGTTTTTTTTGACCTAACTGATTTTAAACCAAAATTAGTCAACGTTACCTAATCCGAACTTCTGTTTAATTTTGCTAATCTCGGTGTATTGTAGACACGTTAACTTTCTTACCCCATATCTATTCCTCTGTTTCTTCAGCTGCTTCTTCTTCTTCTTTCTGTTTTTCTTCAATTTCTTCTTGATTTGTCTTAATATTCGTCCTCTGATTTCCTCACTTCATCTTTTTCAATTTTTGGACAACATTTGACCGTGAAGATTGTGATTGGGCAATTTTGGCTTTCTAAATTAGTTCATTAGGTATACATGAGTTAAATGGTCATGTAAGTGATCATTTAAACTTCTTCATTGTTATTGTTGTTATGAGGATATGAAGAAAAACTTTGGCATTACAATACTTTACAGTGGAATATAATTGACTGGGATTTCTCATTGAAAATGCTGTACACAAACCATAGCAAAAGATGTGCATTCAGACATTTTTTTTTACATTATTTTCTCAAAACATAGAGAGGATAAAATAGTTCTCGTTCAATTCGAGGACTGGGAATGTTCACCGGGCCAGTGTTGGGATTTCGTGGCAGACTAAAACAACATGGCCAATGCATTTTCCTTAAGGATTCAATGTATTTTAAGCAGTTGAACGATCATACAATGCAATTGTTTAGGTATTTAAGGCTTCATACTGTTGTCTCTAGGGCTCCGTACGATGTATTTAGGCATTTTTCTTAATGATTCGATTGAGCTCTCAGTGTTTCTCTACATGCCAAAAATGCAGATAGGGAACAAAAACCTAATATGGTATTAGTGAAACCAAGGGAGAAATCTACAAACCTCTGTACAGATAATACATTCTATGAACTCTAAAATACACCAAAAATACAAAATTCAAGACCGAAGACAAACAAATATATCCTACATATATATTAGTGCACCCAAAACATAAACCAACGAATCCTCATGAAGATAACAATAACAATGAAAGCTCCAGTACACCAAAACCAAACACATATGATATTTACGAAATTCAATACATAAATTTGAACACAAATTTGTAAACAGCAATAATTTTAGAAACAGATAGTTGAATACAACAATGAACACACACCATACAAGCATAATATGTAATACAAGAAATAATAAACCATAATTGGTTTAGTGAAATCAGCAACCCCATATATATACACAACCCAAGAAAGATGGAATAAACTTTAGATCAATCAAAACAATATAATATTCACAACAAGCAAACACATCTAAGGAGATACAAAAACTAATAGAGGACATGAATGAGTATTCGTTTAGTCAAAACTAAAACAGTAAATGAACAAATAAATGTGTTGCTAAATACCAAATTGAGAACCAAATACAAGGAAATATACCCTAGTTCAGTACTAGTGAAACCAAGAGAGAAACTTACAAACCCACATAATCATAACAATAACTATGAAAGCTAAAACACACAAAAATACAAAATTTAGAACCAAATACAAGAAAATATACCTCAGTTAGGTATTAGTGAAATAAAAGGAGAAACCATCAAACCCTTCTATACATATTATAATAACCATGAAAGCTAAAATATACAAGAAAATACAAAATTCAAGAGTGAAGACAAGAAAATATACCTAAGTATGTATTAGTGAACCCAAGGGAGAAACCAACAACCCCCATAAAGATAACAACAACAATACCAATGAAAGCTTTAGTACACCAAAACCAAACACAAGTGTTCCGGTTTATTTTGCGCTTTATTTGAAGTTATTTGTTTCCAGTTTTATTTTCTTATTTCAAATAACATTTTAAGTTATTTTTATTTTAAACATTTTAATTTATTAAATTTTATGTAAGATTTTGGGATCATTTTAATAAATGAAGTAAATAAAGTATTCTGGTACCAAATAACACTTTGTTTCCTAGTGATGGGAGCGGGGTGTCACAAGTGGTATCAGAGCGGGGGTTAAGACCACTCCGATTCTTAGCGGGAGGACCAAAGGTTTCAAATGATTAAAAAAACAATTTCTATTTACAAAAAAAGAAAATATTTTGTTGCTTTTTTAAAATTATTTTTAAAAAAACTAACGTTTAGCATTTTCAAAAGTATATGACGACTTGAGTGGTTTTATTCGTGATACACTACACTACATGGGATTTTCAGATATTTGGATTCGTTGGATCGTGTCTTCTGTTGAATCAGTCATATTTTCCGTTTTAATTAATGGTTCTCCAATTGGCTTGATTACACGAGAACGTGGACTCTGTCAAGGTGATCCACTCTCACCCTATTTATTCACTAAATGTGGGGAAGTATTGAGCTTCGTAACGAAAAAGGCAGTTGCAGACCAAACTCGGAAAGGAATGAAAATTAGTGCCAACACTTCAACAATTAATCATCTAGTCTTTGCGGAAGATGTCATTTTCTTCTGCCTTGTAAATAAACGCTCAGTTTCCACTATTAAGTCTATACTTTCTCGCTATGAACAAGTCTCTGGACAAGCAGTGAACTGATAAAATATTCACAATGATGGTGGTAATGGTAGATATCTAGGATATCGGAGCTTTTGGGTTGGAAGAAAAAAGAAAATTTTCAGTATATTGTGGATAAAGTTGATCAACTAACAAAGAACTGGAAATTCTGCTATTTATCTGATGCATGGAAGGAAATACTTCTAAAACAGTGCGATGGCACTACTTGTGTAGACTATGAATAGTATAAGTTGCCTGTGGGTATCTATGAGGATATTAATGTATTTTAGCCAAATTCTAGTGGCAGAAAGGTCATAATTCAAAGGATTACATTACGTAGGTTGGAAACGACTTAGTTTACCAAAGAAAGAGTGATGAGGTCATCGACCATAACTTGCTGATCAGAATAGACTTCCAAAAGATCCTGGTCATACGCGATGCACCCGATAGCCGCGGGATGCCCAAGGCTCTACTAGACAAGTTCATTGACCCCATCAGCATGCTGCTTAGCCTGATTGAACCCATAGCTGAGACGGACTTATCAAGACTCCACCAACTGAAGCTTGAAGAGTTCAACTCTGATCGTGTTGTGAGAAGCTCAGAATAACCTATAGACTTTACCACGGAAAGCACAGCATCAACCACCAAATGCACCGCGGACAGCTCAGCTTTGCCTACATGTCTTACCGCGGGTAGCACTCTTCTGGTCCAGGTACGTTCATGTTTTAAGATCAATATCCTTGCAGGTACCAACCACACCACTAAGCCATAGTTTAAGTTAGTCTAAGTTCGTTCGGTCCAAATGCAAGTATTAGTTGTCGAACTTCGTGGCAAACGTACTTGCCTTATTTGACCTTGGTTTGCTTTTAATTTTCGATATCTTTTGTTTCCTGTTTTGTGTAAGTGATCCATCACTTATTACCTTTTATTTTCTTGTAATAAACTTGCCCTAGAAGGCCCCTCGCTGCCAAAACCCTATATAAGGTTCCACTCAGCATTTGTAATTTTCACCAAGTTATCAATAAAGAACGAACTTTCTTCATAGAAAAACCGAGCCTCCTCCTTCTTTGTCTGAGTATTCGAGAATAGATAGATGAGATAAATCCTTGTGTGGATTCCAAGCTTGATCAGTTTGAGATAATGAAAAGAATAACCATCCTCGTTTGTGGTTCTCACTCGCCACTTCCACAACAATTCAGTCTCCACCGATTGGGATTCACCAAGTTTGGGTCCATGGATTCATATCCTTCCTACAACCATCGAGGCTTGTATCATTGGTATCAGAGCAGAAGGGTTCTAATGATAACACTCTATATCGTTCCCTTTTGTCTCTTTTCTCTACTTTTATTTTCATGAATTTGTTCTTCTTTTTCTTTCTTTGATTTTGTTGATTGTTGTTTGTGCTTTGGGTTTATAGTTTTAGGAGTCACCAAGCTCTAGATCTATCGATTCCGAGTTCTATATAGGTTGTTTCGATGCAAGCCATCCATATACTATTAGGACGACCGTGGCAGTTCGACCGAGAAGTACTACACGAGGTCCAAACTAATCTCTATACTTTAGTGCACGAGAAGACGAAGTATACACTCGCCCCCTTGACACCTACTCAAATCCGTGAAATCCAAGCTAAGAAATCTAAGGAAACCGAGGTAAAATGTTCCAACTTTTACATCTGTTCAAACACTGTTTCTAAAACTATCACTAGACAAGAGCAGGTGCTACTTATAATCTTTAAGGATTGTTTTATTTCAGCCCATGAAGACATCATATTACCCGCTGAAGTGACCACCGTACTAGAAAACTACAAGGACGTGTTCTCGGATGAAATTCCCCCCGGGTTACCACCGATTCGTGGTATCGAGCACCAGATTGATCTCGTGCCTGAAGCTCCATTACCCAACTGCCTAGTATATTGTATGAATCCCGAGGAGACCCAAGAGCTTGAGAAGCAAATCTGAGATTTGATGGACACAGACTATATTTGGGAAAGCCTCAGCTCTTGTGTCGCACCGGTCTTGCTAGTTCCATAGAAGGGGATCATGGAGAATGTGCATAGATTGCCTAGTTGTTAACAACATCTCGGTCAAGTATAGAAACCTGATTCCTTGTTTGGACGATATGCAAGATGAGCTAAGTGGAGTCGCGATCTTCTCAAATATCGATCATAAGAGTGGATACCATCAAGTAAGGATGAAGGAAGGCGACAAATGGAAAATGGCCTTCAAGACCAAGCAAAGCCTCTACAAATGGTTGGTTATGCCGTTCAGCCTTACTAATGCCCTTAGCACCTTTATGCGCCTTATGAACAAGGTTTTATGTTCTTATATCTCTAAGTTTGTTGTAGTTTATTTTGACGACATCCTTATTTATAGTAACACATTATCTGAGCACAGCACACATCTTTAGATGATCTTGCCTACTCTCTGAAAGGAAGGACTATACGCCAATCTCAAGAAGTGCACCATTTGTATTGACGAAGTTGTGTTATATGTGTTGCAGGTCTTAGATTAGACTAAGAGAAGATAAAGGCGATTCAAGAATGGCCCACGTCATCATCCATTGGACATGTTCGCAGCTTTCATGGACTCGCTAGTTTCTATCGTTGGTTTGTGCGAGATTTCAGCACTATAGCTGTACCACTCACTGCGGTTATCAAAAAAGACGTGCCATTCAGTTGGGATCGCAGCAAAGAAGAAGCATTTTAGCAGCTCAAAGATAGCCTGACCCGAGCCCCAGTATTATTGTTACCCAAATTTGTTCGAACTTTTGAAGTTGATCGTGATGATTCATGTTTAGGAATTGGAGCTGTATTGTCACAAGGAGGGAAACCTGTAGCCTTCTTTAGCGAGAAGCTTAGTGGAGCAACCCTCAACTATCCAACTTACAAAAAGGAACTCTACGCCTTAGTCCGATCTTTGGAAACGTGGCAGCACTACTTCTTCGCAAAGGAGTTCGTGATCCACATGGACCATGAGACGGTGAAACACTTGAGAAGCCAGACCAACCACAAGAAGAGACATGCCCGATGGCTTGAGTTCATAGAGACCTTCTTGTACGTGATCAAGTATAAGAAGGGCAAGGAGAACATAGTCGTGAATGCACTATCACGACGGCATACCTCATTATGACAATGGAAGCTATGGTATTGGGTTATGAATCAATTAAGACTCAATATGCTGATGATGCAGATTTCAAGGAGATTTTTTAAGCTTGCGGCCAAGGAGTATTCGGAGACTTCTACCTCCATGACAGGTCCATCTTCAAGAACAGGTGGCTTTGCATATCGATAATATTAATCCGAGAGCTGTTAGTAACCGAGGCTCATGGTGGTGGACTCATTGGACATTTTGGCATTGATAAGACTTTGAGCACGCTCAAGAACCATTTCTTCTGATCACACATGAAGCGTGATGTCATTGGACAATGCAAGCGGTGTATTGCCTCCTTCATGGCTAAGTTCAGGTCACAGCCTCATGGTTTATATATGGCTTTACCAATTCCTAACGCCCCTTGGATAGATGCTTCCATGGATTTCGTGCTAGGTTTTCCCAAGTACCAAAAGAGGGATACAATTCTAGTCGTGGTGGACAGGTTTTCGAAAATGGCGTATTTCATTCTGTGTGACAAGTCTGTTGATGCCAATCGGATCGCCACTTTGTTCATTCAGGAGGTTGTGAAGCTCCATGGGATTCCATGAACCATCATGTCAGACCGAGACCCGAAGTTCCTTAGCCACTTTTGGCGTACTTTGTGGCAGAAGCTTAGAACCATTCTATTATACTTTACCTCTTGCCACCCACAAACGGACGGACAGACTGAAGTGACAAACCGGACTGTGTCGGTCTTAGTTGGAGCGGGCATTGGCACCAATATGGCGAGCTAGGCCAAAACCTTGCTGTCTATACAATTTGCTTATAACCATGTTGTTCATAGTGCAACTAACCGTTCACCTTTTGAAGTGATGTATTGTTTTTAGCATTTGTCTCCACTCGACCTTAAGCCTTTACCGCCACCCGAATTAGTGAACCAAGATGAAGAAGCATGGGCGGATAAAACCTAAATGTTGTATAAAGATGTGCGGGCTCATATAGAAGCATGGACCGGTAAGTATAAGGCGCAAGCAAATAAGGGACGTAAGGAGGTTATCTTTCAACCTGAAGATTGGGTTTGGATGCATTTGCGAATGGAGAGGTTTCCAAAGGAGAGGAACAGTAACAAGAAGCTTGCACTAAGAGGCAGCAGCGCACTCCAAGTCCTCGAACGTGTCAATGACAACGCCTACCACCTCGATATATCCGACCATATTAAGGTACATCCTGTTTTTAATGTTTTGGACTTTACACCCTTTTATTCAGGTAAAACCAATCCGATACTGGATCGTTCTCAAGAAAGAAGGAATGATGAGGTCATCAACCACAACTTTCTGATTGCACAAGCACTCCAATAGATCCCGGTCATACGTGATGCACTTGACACCCGTAGGAAGCCCAAGGCTCTACAAGAAAAGTTCATCGACCCCATCAACACATTGCTTAGCCTGATTCAACACATTGCTTAGACGGACTTATCTAGACTCGACCAACTAAAGCTTGAAGATTTCAACTCTGATCGTGCTGCAGGAAGCTTGGACTCAACTATAGATGGAAAGTGCTGCATCAACCACCAAATGCACCACGGACAGCTCAGCTTCGCCTCTATATCTTATCATGGGTAGCACTCTTCTGGTTTAGGTATGTTCGTGTTTTAAGATAAATATCTTTGCAGGTGCCAACAACGCCACTCAGTCGTAGTTTAAGTTAGTCTAAGTTCATTTGGTTCAAATGACAAGTATTAGTTGCCGAGCTTTGTGGCAAACATACTTGCCTTATTTGGACTCGGTTTGCTTTTAAATTTTGGTATTTTTTGTTTCCCGTTTTGTCTAAGTGTTGCCTCACTTATTGCCTTTTATTTAGTTGTAATAAACTTACCCCTAGAAGGCCCCTCACCGCTGAACCCTTATATAAGGTTCCACTCGGTATTTGTATTTTTCACTAAGTTATCAATAAAAATGAAATTTCTTCATAGAAAAACCCAGTCGCCTCCTTCTTTCTCTGAGGATTCGAGAATAGAGAGACAAGATCAAGCTTTGTGAGTATTCCAAGATTGGTCAGTTCAAGATCATCAAAGGAATAATCATCCTCCTTTGTGGTTCTTACTCACCACTTCCACAACAATTCAGTCTCCACCAATTCTGATTCACCAAGGTCGGATCCGTGGATTCATATCCTTCCTACAGCCATCAAGACTTGTATCAAAGAGGGTGGCTTGGGTTTTAAAGACATGGAGGATGTTACAATTTCCAGAAAACCTTGCCTCTGGATTTTACGAGGGAGGTATTTCCCATTTCCAATATTATTGAAGCAGGGTTGGGTAACAAGTCGTCATACTTATGGCATTCTCTTCTAGAAGGTAGGAAATTAATTCAATCTGAGTTGCAATGTCTTCTGGGTGATGGCAACAATATTCACACCTGGTCTGATCCTTGGCTTCCAAAAAATCTACTTCGCCCTCCTCGTTGCGTCAATAGAAACGTCTCTAGTTTCACAAAGATTTCTTATCTCATTGACAGAACAGACAATTCTTGGAACCGAACAGTACTAGCGAATTCGATTCACCCAAAAGGATATAGAGATAATCCTTAATCTAAGAATTCCTCCGCCTACAGCAATGGATCTTATTGGCTGGCACTACACAATAGATGGAGTGTACTCGGTGAAATCCTGTTATTGGCTTGCAACTCATCTCCAACATAGTGTAATTCGTCCTCCACCTGGTTCTATATTGTTAAAACAATGACTTTGGAAACTTCAAATAGCTTCAAAACTTAAAAGTTTCTTATGGAGAGTTGTATCTAATGCCTCTGCGATTGGAACAACACTACTAGCTTGTCGAATTATCTCTAATGCTCAATGGATGAATATACACATGCAATATGGCGTGGTGTCAACATTGCTTTTCCAGTTTTCTCTAACCTAATGATTTCATTTGAAGAGAAATTGAATCTAATTCTTGATCATATCAGCATTACAGGCTATACCAGATTTGACAAACAAGTGTCATTATGGACCCTATGGAGAATTTGAAGAGTCCAAACCTATTGCTTTATCAACAAAAGTCGATTAGTTTGTTCAAAGTAGTATTTGAAGCTTATAATGATGCTATGGAATGGGCGGCAATTTTTTCGACACAACCAACATCCCCTGTTCCAAATACTAATAGCTCTTCTCATCAGCATTGGACATGACCACCCGAAACATTTGTGAAATGTAAGTATGATTGTAGTTTCCGAGACTCTACAACAAAATCAAAAGCTGCTTGGCTCTTAAAGCTGAATTTCAAGCACTACTTTTTGCTATGCAACAGATATGGTTACAAGGCCATGGCAGGGTGGTTTTTGAAGGTGACAAGCAATCGGTATTTCGAATTCTAAGAGGGAAACTTTCCAATTTCGGTTTATACAATTGGGTAAGGGAGATTGATTTCTGGAAGTCTAGGTTTCATCAAGCTGAATTGCGATGGGTGAATCATTCAAGCAATAAAGCGGCCGATACATTACCTCGTGCCCACAATGTTGACACATTGTTTCACTGTTTTCCTTTGATTCTGTTTTGTATTACCGATGTTCGTCATGAGGACTATGTTTGTTCATGTTAATATATAAGCAGTATGAAGTTAAAAAAAATAGAAGTCCGTTTCAGTATGCTTCATTAAAAAATCAAGTTTTTCGCTAGAAGTGAAAGCCAACAAGAAAGTATGTTTGTTTGATAGGAGATTAAACTTTCTGCCAAGAATTCGAAGACAAATTCCGTTTTAGTTGGGAGAATTGTGAGACCCACACTTTGAGTTTTGCGAACTAAATTTTGTGGCCCAAAAAGTCCACTAGGTTAACCTAAGGAGTCTCCCTCTCCTCCCTAAAGTAGAAAGAGCTCGTGGTAGAGTTTTGGAAGAGGGTATTGAGTGGTGCAGTGCTTCTGGATTATCACCAGAGCAGCCGTCACTCAGCCTTCTTGAAGGAGAAGACACCATAGTCGCATACAAGGCAAATTCGACCAGTTCTGGGAGAATGGAGAATCAGATGGGAAGATCTATTCTGATATATCTGAAACTTGGAAGATATAATCTCGACTCATTTATCTATCAAGAGCTGTAAGCAGTTTATCTTTTGGATCTGTGTACTGAAAGCTATAATTTTTTTTTCAAGCATATTATGTGAAGCATGAGATTCGCACGATCAATCGGCTGTAATTTTTTTAAGTGAATTCTAGGCAAACCGTGAGGATCCACGGAACAATTCATTTATTGTTGGAAAGCCCTGAAGGTGTTCTTTATATATAAATCAATTTTAGTCATATTTGAGGTATGATTAGAAATTTATAATTGTATTTCTAAAGCGTGTCTGTGCACTTTAGATCGTTGACTACTCTGTTGAGATGTCTGTTTTGTTTAGGGAAACGAGGTGCGTTTGATCTGAATCTTTGCAAGGATTTTCTAGACTCATAGATCAAGATCTCAGTTGAAGGATAACCGGATTGGATCAATTGAGCATAGAAAATCGTGGTGGCAAGCCGTAGAACTAGATCAGTCCAAAGGTAAGAAACCCATTTCGAGTTGATTTGTTTCGAGTTGATTTGTTTCGAGTTCTATTGCGATTTGGTATCATAAAGGTTGATCATGATCTTTGTATATCCAACTAGGTCTCGTTCCCAGGAGTCCATAGTTGCAAATCGTTCGTGAATCGGAGTAGTATAGAGAGAGTTACATCCATTTTATAGTAAAAAAAAAATCTAGCTTTTGTTTTAAACTAGTAAGGAAACAAGTCTGAACAGCCTACTTTTGGGGGCCCTAACGTTTTGGTCACTGATCCTATGATTGTTATTTTCATAGGGCTGGAAAGATCTCCCTTTCAAAATTCGTAGCCGAAAGCGGAATCCTAATCCGATATGTATTGAGGAAGATATGGCTAGTTTAAGGTAAGGTCGAATCGGTTTCTACTTCAGACTTGGAAGAAAATATGGAGATTTTGTAATATATGTTTTCGACTTGGCATGTGTAAGGATAATTTTTGAATAGATTTGTGCAAGAAAAGCTAGATCGAATTTGGTTTTGGTAATAAGACATATGTGGTAAGCCAATGGAACCGTCAAACTTTGAGATCTAGGTAAGATCTCATTAGAAAATGTGTTATTATGCAAGTAACATCTATTTTGTTGACTGAAGAATCTTAATTTATGTCTGGTTGCTTGTATCTCAAGGTATCGAGTTTTAGAAGTTGATTGGCATGTTTGCTGCATTTTTCAGTCAATACTCCGGCCAATCAAGGTGAGAACGTGATTTGCGAGACTCTTAACTTCAATTTAATTATAGCATGTTTATCTATAAATTAGAATATAATTATAAATAAATACATATCAATTTATATATTCTATAGATAATATTTTAGGGATTTTTGGGTAATGTTTGAAATATGATAGTTGTATGAAAGTGTAATATAAATTATAAATAAAAACAATGTATTTTAGTGTGTTGTGTCATCTCATGATAGATGATATATTTGTGTATTCTTTCAAAAAAAGAAAATAGTAAAAGTATGTATGAGCTGTCTCTTAAAGAGTGATGACACATAATAAATAATTGGCTAGATGTCAGAATAAACAATTGGCTATAAGCCGGTATTTCTACGGAAAATAGATAGATGGTCTGAGGTGAGTAAATGGAAACACTTCAGCCCCAAAACCGCTGACAATCTAGGGAGAATCAAGCTATGGGATGTGGTCTCTCAACCAACTGCTCTGAAGCCATCTAGAGGATTGTTGAGTCGATGTGTGCAAAGTTGATTGCTTCGGCATTCCAACATGTTTGATACAACTCGTTGAAAAATATGAGTTGTATATCTATGATTTCTGTGATTATGCTAGATTTGCTTTAATTAGACTAGAGTATTGAGTTTTAGTGGGCAGAAGTGATGTCATCACTGAGTATTTTATACTCACCCCTCCTTTTTCCTTTTTTCCAGATCAATTTGAGGTTCGTGAATAATTGGTTCGAGTCTCTCAGTTTATTTGAAGTTATTTGTTTCCGATTTTATTTTCTTATTTCATAAGACATTTTAAGTTATTTTTATTTGAAACATTTTTATTTAATAAATTTTATGTAAGATTTTGGGATCTTTTTAATAATTGAAGTAAATAAAGTATTTTTGTAATAAATAACACTTTGTCTCTTGCTGTCCGGAGCAGAGTGTCATAAGTGGTATAAGAAGGGGGTTAAAGCCACTCCAGTCCTGATCGGGAGAATCAAAGTTTTCAAATGATTAAAAAACAATATGTATCTACAAAGAAATAACACTTTCTTTGCTGCTTTTTAAACCATTTGGAAAAAAATTAATGTTTAGCATTTTCAAAAGTCTAGTTAATATTTTTTTAAATTAGTTTTGTATAAGTAAAATAGAAGTCGGTTTCAGTATGTTCTAATGAAAGGGTCAAGTTTTTTGCTAGAAGTGAAAAAATACAATATTGTTTTTTGGAATATTAACTAAACATTGTTCCAGATTTGTTCGAGGTTCATGAGTAACTGGTTCGAGTCTCCCGGTTTATTTGAAGTTATTTGTTTCTAGTTTTATTTTTTTATTTCAAATGATATTTTAAGTTATTTTTATTATAAACATTTTTATATAATATATTTTATGTAAGATTTTTTGGAATCTTTTTAATAAATAAAATAAATAAAGTGTTTGGTACTAAATAATATTTTGCCTTTTAGTGTTGGAAGCGGTGTGTCATAGTAAGTGTTAAAATTTAACAATTATAATCAAAATTTAAAATTTTTTTATTAATCGCAAATTTTGAAAACAACTTATTGGGAGTAGAAAGCATTTTAAATTTTAAGTTTAATAAGTTTCTGTTTTATTAAAACTTCTATAAGGAATAAACTTAAGTGCAAAAATAAAATTATGCATAAACAAACTGAAATTCAGACATTTCTAATAGATGAAAGAAAATTCTGCAGACAAAAAGGTGAAGTTCGGGTAGTTTTGGAAAACATAAATTAGTACACCTAATCTTGTAAATCACTTACTATATTTTCCCTAGCAAAACAAAAACATTGTATAATATAAACTCTGTAGGAAGAAAAATTTTCCATTTTTAAAGTTATAAGGTTATCTATTCAACCTTATGTAAACGGTAATAAAACATCATAAATATAACGATTTCGACTAAAATTAAAAACAGTTTTCATAATCAACAATATATTTTAGAAAATTTTGCTTGGGAGGAAAAATATAATCCAACAAGTTTTAGGGTTTATGAAATTAGTAAAAACTCTTATTTGGCAAAAAAGGTGTAAATTCACACTATTTAAAAGTAAGTTGAACCTCAAACATTTATAATGGACCAAAGGAAGTTCTAAGTACAGAATTCGAACTTCGGTTAGCTATCGAAAATATAAAATCTAACACTCACATGATTATGCCAAGAATAAACATAATTATAAAAATAAAAATTATATTAATTTTTTGTGTATGAAGTTTTTAAAAGTCTTTGAAAGTATCAAAAATGAAAGGTTCGGCTAGCTTTTGGAAACTTAAGTTTACCACATATTTTTGTATTGAATGAAAACATTTATGGAATTCATTTCGTCGGAGAAATGTTATTTTTTTATAAACAAACGCCAGAAAACATAAAATTTTTAATTATTTATTACTTTAATCAAAAATAAATTTCTGTTTTATTAAAACTTATACAAGGAATAAACTTAAGTGCAAATAAAATTATTTAAAACCAAACTGAGTTTGAGACATTTCTAATAGACCAAAGAAAATTCTACAGACAGAATGCAAAGTTCGGTAAGCTATCAAAGAAAAATATAAAATTTAACACTCACATGATCATGCCAAGAATAAAATAATAATTCTAAAAAATTGTATATTAATTTTTATGTGTGTAAAGTTTTTAAAGGTATTTGAAAGTATCAAAAATGTGAAGTTCGGCTGGCTTTTAGAAACTAAATTTATCACATATTTTTGAATGGAATGAAAAAATTTGTGGAATTTATCTCGTTGGAGAAATGTTATTTTTTTAAAATACGAACACCAAAAACATTAAGTTTTTCATTATTTATTACTTTAGTCAAAACAAACCTTGAGAACTATGTGTAGAGTTTGACGAATTGGAAATAACTCAGAAGACATTTGTGAGAACTTAACAACCACACAAACTGAAGATAAATTGAAGAATTGTAGAGTTACATCGCCGATTTAAAAAGTCTCAGAGAATTTTTGAGAACACGCAGCATATTGCTCGTGAAATCAGAGAAACTCGCAAACAAAATGTTAAGGTTTGTCAGTTTGTAATGCTGAAATTTGACAAATACGATTGAAAAAATTATTTTTCCGAATAGAAATTTTTTCCGAAACTTTTGTTTGAGGGACAAAAATTTTAAAGGAACAAAATCAAGTGGAAATTCATATTATTCGAAAGAAAATTGAACTTATAACATTTCTAGTAGACCAAACAAAATTCTAAGGACATAATGTCAAATTTTGTCAGCTCACAAAAATATAAATTTTAACACTTAGTAATGTCTAACATAAAAACATTCTTTATAATTAATTATTTCTACCAAAACTTTTTTTTGTGAAAAGCTTAATTACAAAACACATTTGACTTAACACTTGCAATATTGTAAGATTATATATATATATATATAAAATAGAAATACTTGTGTAGAGGATTTCTCGCATACAAGCTGCATCCAAATTTAAGAGGATCAAAGAATTTTCTAGAGCATTCAGTTTATTGTTGAGATAGCTCGCAAAACTTGAGAAACATGCAGAAAAAATGTAAAGTTTGATTATTTACAATGCTGAATTTAACAAAACAATTGGATAACCATTTTTCTACAAAAAAAATTTATTCTAAAAAACATTTTCTCTAGTAAGTAAAGGAACAAATCAAGTGCAAAGCCATATTTTCAAAAGTAAATTGAAGTTATAATATTTCTAACAGACCAAAAAAGTTCTACGAATAGAATGACTAGTTCGGTCAACTTTCGGATATATAAATTTGAGCACCTAATTTTGTCCCATATAAGATATTATTTAAAATTAATTTTTCGTGAAAATTGTTTTAAAAAAGCAGAATGTACAAAAACAAAATTGATTTAACAATAGAAGTACTGCAAATTTTTTTTAACAAAATAGAAATACCTTTGTCGAGGAGTTCTCTCATTGAATTGATGTATAGGTTTGGAAAATGACAGAATGAAACCAAAAGCAAGCAAAAAGCAAATGATCAGAGCATGGCATAATGAAGATGAAAAAGGAAACCAGAATAAAATAACGACTGCATTATGAAAAAATAAAAATGAAACAAGGATAGCAATCGTGCCTCATACCGACTACAGAAGACATTTTCTGTGGAAATGTGAATTCGAAACAGTGAATACGTTTGCTTATATAGGGAGAAATATGAGCACAATCAATTGTCATCAAATAGTACAAAGTAGTGGATGACTGTATTAAGAAGTCAATACAATTCGAAACCAAAGGTTTAATGGAGGCGAAGAGGTCAAAAGACGATGAAGAAGGTTCAATGATTGTGGAACAGAATTGAAGTAGAATAGAATTGAGTGCGAGCTCTCGGCCAATAAGAAGAGAGCATTCTCTATATGAAATAGAATTGAATGTGAACTCTCGGCTAGTCAGAATAGAGTATTTTTGACCAATAGGAACAAAGTGCAACCCTCTCTTATGTGTGAGCGCAATAAATTTGAAGTTTTTAGCCAATCAGATTCCTTGATTATCTTCTCTCGGCCACATATTAGAATTTCGAGAGAAAGAAACATTTCTATTATATTATAGATTATTGTAGGTAACTTCTGAGAAGTTACTATGGTTCCGCCGATTTACATAAATTTTTATGGGTGATTAGTTAGAATACTCTCTAATAATAGGGTAATAACCCAAATAAGTCAAAATAATCCATAATTACCCAAACACTCTTATAAAATTATTAAATGTCATTTTGCCTTTTTGAGATGTATAAACAAAAACGTAATAACGAAAATGTCATTATTGAAATGTGCCACGTCAACGCGCGAGGTATGCCAACATTAGTGTCATGTCAACATCAAACTCCATCAAACTCTACCAAACTTTACCACACCATAATTTACCTCCACCAAGCACTATCAAAGAACAACCATACTAACTTTTCTGTAATTAGGAAGTCATATTAATGGGGACAAAGTATATGAGGTTTTATCAGCTTGGTAAAGTTTAGTAGACGTTGGGCCTTTTGTAATAGATTTTTGTGGAGTTAGTAACGCTAGTGTAATAGATTTTGGTAGAGTTAGTAACAACAGTGTGGTAGAGTTTGGTTGATTTTGTCCACTATGTGATAGAGTTTGGTAGAGTCGTATTTGATAGTAAGGCAGATGTAGGCAGAGTTAGTTACGATAGTTTGGTAGAGTTAGGCAGAGTTAGCTCATTTAACCTAGTTTGTAAAATGACAATTTTAGTCCTTAATTATTGCATCACCTACCTTCTTTCTCGCTCACTTATTGCAGCCATACACCATTGAAGCATAAATCACCATTGTTGCTTGACTTAATTCCTTATTTTTTGAGGTTGTTTTCTTGATTTTGGATCTATGGATCAAATAGTTTTAGTTTGTGGGAGTTGGAAATTCAACCAAAATCATTGGTTCTTTAAGGAAGATATATGTTGTGAAGATGGTGCATGAAGATTTTGATCTAAATCAACATATCTACAAAGGTAAAACTGAGTTACATATCAAATGAACTCATGCATGCACTAGCACAGGATACACCTTCTATCTTCTTGACCAACGAGAGGCATTGTGTGGGTATGTGCAACAATTTTGAAAAGAGGCAATCGTCTTTGTGTGGAGATTTCAAGGAGATCTCATGTACCTGTGGAAGAAGGTATAAGATTTGATCCTAATGGGAGGCTTCCTTTGATAAATTTGATTCTACGTTTGGTAGAGTATCTTCAACGTATGGTAGAGTTAGGTAGACTGTTAAACAAGAAGATGAACATATTGACTAGGATGAGGAAGCGGAAAGGAGATTCGACTACTAAGAGGATGTAGATGGTGCAAGCTCTGGTGATGAAGACTTCATAAGTGTTCAAAGGAAGTGTAAAGAAGAAGATAGAAAAAATCTACCTCCTAAGAGAGATTCGACATTTGATGATGAGTACTTAGACATCAAGATAAGGTCACCTCAATTACCTGTTGAAAATATTTATCCCACAAAAGATGATCTTTAGTCAATGTTGAAGACATATTATGTTTTACATAGGTTTGACTTTGATGTCGTCTCATCATCGAAGATGTTATTGGTTGTGAAATGTTGGGTTCCAAACTGCGCTTGGAGAGTCTGTGCTTCACGCCACAATGGTGAGAGTCTGTATTTCTATATATGGATCTAATGTGGAGAACACACTTGCTCCATTATGGAGAGGTCATCTCAGGCACGTCAAGCAACACCCAATATTCTTGGTCATTTATACATGGATTTTGTTGGTGGTGTTGGGCCTTCTGTTCTTCCCGCTCATGTTGCTGAATCACTGAACAAATGTTTGAGTTTGAAGGTAAAATTCCTTAATGGTAGAGTTTGGCAAAACTATAATAGTACCTGATAGACGTTGGTAGATTTTGGTAGACTTTAGTAGAGTTTGGTTGAGTTTGGTTTGATAGACTTAATATACGTTTGGTACACTTTAGTAGAGTTTGGCTTAGTTAGGTTTGATAGACTTAATAGATGTTTGATAGAAGTTAGTAGAGTTTGGTTGAGTCAGTTATAACTATGCCGCTTTGTTTAAACTTTTTACAAATGAAGTACTGGAAGGTACATAGTACTTTAAAGAAAGCTTGGACTCTAGTTACAGGAACTTCAAGAATAGTTTTGAAGAATTTCCCTCGTATTTGTATATGAATAGATGAGCAAATCTGAAAACACTTACCAAGCTGGAAGTATGGAAGTAGATGGAGATGATAGGTTATATTTTATATTCCTTACATTTGATGCAAGAATTAGAGGATTTCCGTATATGAGAAAGGTTGTTGTTGTGGATAGAGTATTTTACAAAGAAAATATAAAGGGACTCTTCTCACGATAATAATGCAAGACGGGAATTTCAACATTTTTCCTACGGCTTTTGGTGTGGTTGATACCAAAAATGATGAATCTTGGGAATGGTTTTTCATATATATATCAACCGCGTCATTCCTGATGATCAAGAATTGGCCATCATTTCGGATAGACATAGATCAATAGCCAAATCAATAAAAAAGTGTATCCACTTGCCGCTCAAGGGGGTTTGCACTTACCATCTACACAAAAATATTTTGTCTAATTTCAAAGGAGGAGAGTCCTTTAAGCTGTTTAAGAAGGCTGCAACTGCATATAGGCGTGACGAGTTTAATGGCATCTTCAACCAAATAGAGATTATATCAAAGGCTATATGAGTATTTGCTAAGGGCAGATGTTAGTTTGTGGAGGCGTGCACATTTCCCAGGAAATAGATACAACTTCACCACGTCAAACATAGCAGAATCTATCAATCATGTGTTAGCTAAAGCTCGAACTTTCCCTATTGTGCATCTTATAAATGTCATTAGGGCAATGTTAACAAGGTGGTTAACGAAAAAGAGGGCAAAGGAAATGGTAACAACGACCATTCTCACTACAACAATCAAAAAACTTCTAAGGGTATGGCGTCATAGAGTTTAGTGTAGTTTGGTAGATTTTGGATAACTATGTAGTAGCGTTTGGTAGAGTTTATTAGATCTTGGATATGTGTGTAGTAGAGTTTGATAGACTTTAGTAGATTTTGATATCTATGTAGTAGAGTTTGGTAGACTTTACTAGGTGTTACTGTGTAGTAGAGTTGGTAGAGTTTGGTAGACTTTAGTAGATCTTGGATATTTGTGTAGTAGAGTTTGGTGGAGTTTAGTAGATCTAGTATACTATGTAGTAAAGTTTGGCAGACTTTGGTAGATTTTAGTAGACATGACTGTATTTGTTTTTTGTCCATGCAGAATAGACTTCTCGGAGCCACACAGTACAATGTGCAAGAAATTAATGAGCATCAAGATGTTGAACATGCTCGGCCTCCTCACATTTGGTAAATTTGACGGAGAAAACATGTTCTTGCAAATGGTTTGACATGGATAAAATACCTTGTGTGAACGCCTTATCTGCAGTAGAAGCATGGTATCGTTCGAAGATCAAGCTCACAGATCCTTACTATTATACGAGTTACTTGTACCATGCGTATGCCAAATGTATGATGCCAAAAGATATAGCACTTCCAATACCTGAAGAGGTGGCTAGTAATGTTTGTAAACCCCCTGTTGTACGTAACCAACCTAGTAGGCCAAAGAACTTGCGGTTGAAAAGTTGGTATGAGTGCTCATTAGAGGCAAAACGCCCAAAATAATGACGACTTGTTCTTGAGATAAAGGTGTGGGACATAATGCCCAAACATGTAGAGCAGACATTCAATCTTTAACTCATTAGGTTTGTTTTACCGCATGTTGTAACCTAGCTCTACCTAATTCTACTATAAATTTACCACACTCTACCAAACTCTATTATAAGTCTATCCATGTTATGTGTAAGGTCAACAAGAAACTACTTCCAAATCTTTCCAAGCTGTACTAAAATCTACCAAAATGTACTAAAATCTATTTTTGTGATGGAGGCAAACTTTTGTTATGTTAGCTCATTGAAATTTCATTCATTACAAAATGAAAATAACATTGATAGACTCTTATAGGATCATCATCTACGTCATAGAATATTGGTCCTTTGAGATTATTTGTTAACAAAAGATAAGAGTTTTGCTAATTGCATATACAAACTCTACCAAGATCTACCAATACAAAAGATAAGTCTACCACTCCAAAAGCAACCCATGCGATGATGTAATCAATATTTCCTTATCAATTTTATCCCCATGCAGATTAAGATATGTGGATGAAATTGTCTTGGACAGTGGAAGCTCATCCATAACGTCAATGCCAAATTTCATGCGAATAAAAGGGACAAAATTATCGTCTATTCACTTAAATTTGTGTCCAAGGACAGCACACTCAATAAACTTCAGCGTAAATACTACAGTCATCGGGGTCGACTTCACCCTATAGATATTGTGAGCCTTCTACTTAACATGTTTCCGCATCTCCTTTGGTGACATGTTCCTAAGAAGATATGGAATCATCCTCGCGTACGGTCTGCTTGCATAAATAAATGTAATCAACATTTTTAGTAAGATCTACCTTTGTCTATCAAGCTCTACCAAGATCTACCAGACAATGCATCATAGTCTACCAAGCTATACCAGACACTATCAAGCTCTACCAGAAAATGCATCATAGTCTACCAAGCTTTACCAAGATCTACCAAGCTCTAGCAAACAATGCATCATAGTCTACCAAGCTCTACCAAGAAAACTTAACTCTTCAGTATGCATAGTTTACCAACATTACCTGAGTGAGTCAACCAATTCATGATGCGGCACAGCTGAGAGAACATGATAGTAGATTTTAATGCTCTCCTTAACTAAATTGATCTCCAACACTACCCAATGGATACACCTAATGTTATGAGCAGCATACAATATGTCAACATCTCGAAACTAGTGCTTGTCCATTAGACACCATACTAGGGCTATCCCTGTAAACATTTGCTAGAAAAAATCTTCAAACATATACTGTTGTGGGTTTGCCATGAAGGGCTTGTACTGGGCACACTAGAAATGACATAATCCAGGATCAAGGAACGCAATCCTATCACTCTTATACGGAGATGAAATCTACATATTTCTTCGACGGAACATTTCATGTCGCTAGTTATATGCTGCAAAAAAAGGTAACATAATATTATTAAGTCAACCAAAGTCTACGAAGCCTAGATAAGCAAACTTTAAGGAATTTACCAGATTTGTGAACCATCCGTATTGACTTTCTGGCCACAAATGTCTAGGCATGAGCAACTAGAGATAAAACTCAGCTAAAGGAGTGACGTCATCAATCGAGTTATCCCTAGAAATGTGGGTAATTAGCAAACACCAAAATTGTACTGATTTGTACATTAAAAATAGATAATATAAGGGCCTTACAATTCGTGTCTCATTAGGTTACGCAGCTGAGTCACTTTGAATCTTTGTATTAGCCCAAATGGATTATATGAGTTAGGCGCTATATCATCCTCTATAATGCGTTTAACAATATAATTCCCTTCAAATTCCGATTTTTGAATTATAAA
The DNA here is from genome assembly GCA_900406435.1 of Lepidium aucheri. Classification (NCBI taxonomy): domain Eukaryota; kingdom Viridiplantae; phylum Streptophyta; class Magnoliopsida; order Brassicales; family Brassicaceae; genus Lepidium; species Lepidium aucheri. The sequence continues at coordinate 3,896 of OVBA01002472.1, read as the reverse complement.
TGAAATGTTATGCTATTCGTAAGACACAAAAATCTTAAGTCTAACACTGTCAGTTCAAACTCCACCAAACTCCCCATGTCTATTATGTTAGATCTTAACTCAACCAAACTCTACCACAATCAACTCTACCTCCACCAAACTAAACTACATAGTATACAAATTCTAGCAAACAAAATACCTAGTTCGTAGCAAGGGTACGTGGTCTAGCTGCTTTGAGCAGCATGTCCTCCATATATATCAGGCCGTAGCCTTTACCAGTGTGGATTATTTCCAAAATATGACAATCACTATCTTCATTCAGACTTATGATGGAGAGTTCGGAATTCTATGGATTTAACTCCAAATCCACGGTAGGAGTTTGCAATGGAGATTTCAGGTGGCTCCTGACCTCTAGGTTCCTAACAATTCTTAATGCTGGGCACATAGGGTCAGAGGTTTCATGCTCCTCAATTATTCATTCGTTCTATAAACAAAAAGGGATAAAATTAAAGAACTACCAAAATCCACCAAGCTCTACCAAACACTACCATGTTATTAACTACCTCTGGGTTTTTAGGAAGCCGTAGAGCTAAGGAAAGATTCTATGAGGTTTGCTGCTTCTCATAAATCCAATCTTTCTGGATAAAAAAATAGTAAAATAGTTAGTCCTTCAAACTTTACCAAAATCCACCAAACTCTTACAAAGAACTACAAAACTAATCTATACGTTCTCAGAGTGTGGTAGTGCTGGGGACAAAGTTATGAGGTTTGCTGCTCCTCAGAGATCTATTCCATCAAGAAATCAAATAACATAAAATAGTTAATCTACCAAACTCTACCATAATCCACCAAGCATTTCTATAACTCAACCAAGCTCTTCCAAAGAAATACCAAACTAACCTCTAAGTTTCTAGAATGTGGTAATGCTGGGACCAAAGATTGTGAGGTTGGCTGCTCCTCAGATATCCTTTCTTTCTAGAAAAAAGAATGTAATAGAGTTAATACAACTAACTCCACCAACCTCTACCATATTTTAACTCATATAAATTTATTAGCTATGTCAATGACCTACCACAGTCACAACAAAACTCCCAAGCAATGCAAAAAAAGCAAGATCAATTAAACATTATTTATGTCTATAACACTATCAACAAAGTCCACCAAACTCTACCATAGATTTTACAAAGTCCACCGAACTCTACCATAGAGTTTACAAAGTCACCAAACTCTGCCTCAGAGATTACAATGCCCACCACACATATCCAATTCATACAACATAATTGGGTCTTCGATACGCATCAATCATAATCAAATAGACTCTAACGTACCGAATTCTCCCCAGCTGAGGCGTCAACACCATCACCTCCTCCATCATTCCCATCACCCAGATGGGCACCACCTTCTTCTCGGGTATCACTTCCACGAGACTATCCACATCAGATTTCTTAGGCTCTTCCAAGGCCATCACCACCTCTGATGGTTATGTTTCCAACATCTTAAGGAGGCTTTCATTGATCAAATTCTGCTAAGACATGGCTTCCTTAATCCTACAAAGCCGCTCATTCGTCACGACCTCGTCAACTCTTTTTTCCTCCAATCTTTCAACCCATTCAGATGTGTTATGTTGATCAAATACCATCACATCAAAAGCATTATTCATGGTCTGCAATATTTCTAACATCATATTTTTCTCTTCCTCTTGATTTTTGGCCTCATACTCTTTCATCCATTTCTTCTCCGATCTTTCTTTATCTTTTTCTAATGGCCACCTTCTGAAATTTGGCGAAATTCATATCGGGTTGCAAGTCCCAGGTATCCTTTGCCTTTAGACTTTGATGAGCCTTCTTCTACTCAATAGATTTCTTCTTCTCTGGCTCTTTCTTCGTCACTGGCACTTTCAACTTTGACTTTGACTTCTTTAAGATTTAGAGCTCACATTGGGCCTCCTTGGGCTTCTACTTTGTAGAAGCCGGGATAGCCCAAAACGTCTCATCTAATGTCCCATCAAGTATGTCTCGGATCATTCTGTCAACTTTGAGATCCCGAACATATCCAAGCCAGTCAGGGTATGTTTCATTGTAAGGCTTTTGAAGAAGGTGCACCACATAAACCTACAAATGAATAAAAAAAGGTCATATTGGATCTACCAAACTATGCTACACTAAATATTAAATACACCCTGCCAAACAAAGTAATATAACATCCAACAAACTCTACCAAAGTCTACCATAGCTCTGCCAAACAAAAACCAAACTCAACTAAAACTCCACCAAAGTCTAGCATAGCTCTGCCAAACAAAAATCAAATTCCACCAAAGTCTACAATATCTCCGCCAAACAAAAAACAAACTCCACTAAACTCTACCAAGTGGGAAAGCTTACTTTGTTGTCGATGGATTTCTTCTTATCAACTTCGAAGACATCCTCCATATCTATACCACGGCAAGTGTGTGACGCCCACTGCATAAGTGGAATCTAACCGTCTCTTCTGCCTCCACACATTACTCCTAGATGTGGGGTATGCTCGAAGGCCAATATTAGAAGAACATGCACAAAGCCGTGCAGATTTAACATTGAAGCTTGCGGTGATGATTGAGAGAGCGATTTGAGTAGGGCTTGAAATGCTACTCTGCCAAAAGATGCCTCTCAAATATTTATGGATCCATCACTAATTTTGCATAGTGGACTAGGATCCTACTATTGGTACGCAAAATGAAAGAACTACATATAACACCACCGGCAACCCCATCATCTACCTCTTCGTAAGTTTCCACTCCTTGTATCTCTTGAATATTTGGTCAAGCTCAACCTAGTTAGGACCATCACCGTGGATTAAACCCATCTCAGCCCATAAATCTCCTTTAGCAAAGTTTGCATCATTAGGATCAGGCAATCCACAGTTGAGTTGCATGATATGGTGAAACTCATTCAAAGAAAACATGATTGGTCGACCATCAGCCAACACTCACACCTCATGCACCTTAGGTGTGTGAAGCATATTCCCTAATAGGTGTTGCACATATCTGTTTGTCCATGTGAACCCTATGCCAGCAAACTACAGTATAATACCAAGTTGAGAATTCCTCTCTATGTCATTGTATGCATCAGTGCCAATAAGATTCCTCATCATTGTTATTCTCTTCAATGTGCAGTGGTGGTTAATACTTTTGTTTATTAACGAGAGCCTTCCCGTTGAAACCACCATCTTAGGGTACTTCTGCTCCTCCTCCATAGTTGTGACACTGTTGAAAAGAAACAATAAAAAATTTAAAAATAAATCGTCCAAAGTCTGCCACACTATAACTTTACCAAATTCTACCTAACTCGACCAAAGTCTACCACACGATGAACTAGCTCTACCAAAGTCTAGCTAACTCTACCAAAGTCTACTACACTATATATAAATCTACCAGCTTCTACCTCACTACCAAACTAAGAATCGAGACAGAACCTAGAAAATCAACCAATATCTACCAAAGTACAAACTAAGAATCGAGACTACACCCAAAAAATCTAAACCCTAAAACTTGGAATACATCATTTACATGAACGAAATTATGCCTTGAATCACGAAATATGTAAGTTTAGCACTCGAAATGTCTCAAACCCTAGAAAAAAACAAAATTAGAATCAAAATGTTAGAAACCCTACAAAAGAGAGTTCAAAATCGTAAAAGATATACTACATTACATTCAAATTGAAAGACAAACGTAAAACCCCGTCGACAAAGTCGAAGAAGGGTGATATGTGCCTCGCCAAATGGTTAGGCTTGATGGAGACCACAAGAAGACCTCAAGGGATCAATCCTTATGGTCGTGAATTGGTGGAACCGATGGAGAAGACTTCAAAGAGTCAATCCTCTACGGATGGTGTGTTGCGGATGATGGCGAATGAGAACCACAAAGGAGGGTGGTGATT
>OVBA01002471.1:0-34166 GCA_900406435.1 Lepidium aucheri | reverse complement strand
CACGTAGGCAGTTTTGTTGCCACGTAGGATTTTTTGCTGACGTGGAAAAAATAATAATGGCATTCTTGTAATTATGTTTTTGTTATCAAATGTTTATAAGGGTACTTTAGGTATGGAAAACATACTAGTAATTAAAAATTAATTTATATCGATCTAGTCATTTTTATCAACATGTGTGCTATTTAAGTAACTCTCCCTAATCCAAAATAGATTAAGCTTAACAAACACCATTAAGATTAAACTCATAAGACTCGTGAGTGACCCAGATTAAACTCAAACTTGTGAACACCTTAACAGAGAATTAGTCAATTTAAAATAACTTTAAATTATCAGTTTCCTTTGTTGAGTCTGATTGTTCACAAAGAACTCAAATTCAGCTATTGCCAACCATATCCCAATTCTTTGAGACGTGCAATCACAGTTAAGATTTGATTGTTAGACTTTCACACTAGCATGCTTTTATCACAAATATTTTTTCAAGGAGTTGAAAATATCAAACATTTCATGCAGCTAAAATTTCCTTTGGAGAGGATTTCTTTTTAATGCAAAGCTTTCAAATATAAACTTGAATGATGAAAATGATCGACCTAATCATGTAATTCTTACAACATCTCATATCTAGTACTATCAGATTGTGTTTGTTAATGTACCACTCTTGATCATTTGTTTTGGCCTGTCATTATATATACGATATTCCATCATCTGCATGAATCAATGATATCACTTGACTTCTCAATCAAAGATTCAGAAATTTCATTTTTATGTGAAACTTTATTAACTCTCCTCAGCTCTTTGATTTCTCTTTCCTAACATCTAATACATCAAATCAAAGATAAACTTGCGACGACATGATAGGTAGTTATTATCCATTTAATCTATCAACCCTGATATTTGTCTACCTTTTTCAGATGTCTGCTATTTTTTTTTAAAATCAAGTTCCTACTTCAAATAAGCTCAACATACACCTTTAGAACAGAATTAACAATCACAAACTCCTATCACAGTTCGTAATCAAACAAAACAATTGAAAGATAATGGTTTAGTGAATAAATCAGCCAATTGATACCCAATGTTCACATGATCAAGTTTAACCAAATTCTCCTCAACAAGTTCACGAATAAAATGATGATGTGTATCAATGTGTTTAGTGTGTGAATATTGAACATGATTCTCTGCAATACATATAGCACTTTGATTATCGCAATGAACAAGCAATGGTTCTAGAATCATATCATAATCAGCAGACATTTGTTTCATCCAGAGAAGTTGTGTACAGCAGCTTCCGAAAGCTATGTATTCTGCTTATGCAGTTGATAAAGAAACACAATTCTGCTTCTTGCTGAACCAGGCAATCAGATTATTTCTCATGAAGAAACATCCTCCACTTGTGTTTTCCTTATCATCTACACTTTCTGCCCAATTTGCATCACAATATCTTGTCAGACTCATGGTGGTGTCTTTGGTGTAGAAAATACCAAGCTACTAAGTTCGGCTCACGTATTTGATTATACACTTACCTGCAGTAAGGTGACTCTCCTTTGGATATGCTTGAAACCTCACACACAAATCCAGGAGACTTGTTGTCAAATAATGTAATCCTCAATCTCATGTAGGATGTAGCATTTACGGATTTTCTTGATTCATCTTTAGAGATCTTTTCATTTGATCCCATGGGTGTTTTGCAGCTTTGTTGTTTTCCATTCCAAAATTTTGAATCAAATTTTTCGCATATGTGCTTTGATTAACAAAAATCACATCAAACATATGTTTTACCTCTAGTCCTAAGATGTAGGTAAGTTCACCGTTCATACTCATCTCGAAGTCTTGAGTCATAACTTCAACAAATTATTATCTGATTAGTGGATCCAAAGACTATATCATCGACATAAATTTTCACAACCAAGAATCCTTCCTCAATATTGAGAATAAACCGTGTCTTTTCTACACTACCACGCGTGTACCGTTTCTCAATCAGAAATGTAGCAACAAGATCATACTAGGCCTCTGAGCTTTCTTGAGTCCATACAGCGCCTTATTGACTCTATAAACATGATCTTGTGGATTAGGATCTTTGAATCCTTTCGGTTGTTCAACATAGACTTCTTCTTGGAGAAAATTGTTTGGAAAGGCGCTCTTGACATCCATCCGATACAGTTTGAATCTCATCTTGCAAGCCATACCAAAGAAAAACCTGATAGATTCCAAATGAGCAACTGGTGCAAAGGTTTCTTCAAAATCTACTCCTTCAACCTGTGAGTAACCTTGAGCAACCAGCTGAGACTTGTTTCCCACGACATTACCATCCTTGTCAATCTTGTTCTTGAAAATCAACTTTGTGCCTACAACATTGACATCTTTAGGTCGAGCAACAAGTGTCCACACATCCAGCCGTGAGAAGTTTGAAAGTTCTTCTTGCATAGAAACAATCCAAAACTCATCTAATAGAGCCTCTTTGTATGTTTTTGGTTCAATCTTGGAAACAAAATACACATATTTGTCTCTGAGTCATAAATGACACAAAAGCAGTATTACCGGCTAGCTGTTTGAAGTTGAATTGCTTTCCCATGTAATTCTTCCCCCTGAATATCAACTATAACATTAGTTGAGGAGTGATTCCGATGTACTTTTTTTGGAGATAATCGTTGCAAATTGTCAACTGTTGATTGTCGATCCTCTAAATCAGTATCAGTAGGCTGATTCTCAATGTTCATATCATTACCCGGTTAGAGTGCAAGGCTAAAAGTAGAAGTATCATCGAAAACAACATTCATAGTTTCTTGTACTGTAGAAGTCCGCTTGTTGAAGACCCAAAATGTTGTGCTCGAACCTGAAAATCCTAGAAAACGTCCCTCATCACTTTGAGAATCAAATTTTCCCAAATAGTCTTTATCATTGAGAATATAACATACATAGCCAAATACATGAAAGTAATGAATTGTTGGTGTTTTTCTTTTCCACAACTCACATGAAGATTTTGTAGTTCATTTCCGAGCATACACCATGTTGATGATGTAACATGTTGTGTTAACAACCTCATCCCGAAATGATTTTGGTGCATTACTTTCATGTAGCATTGCCCTGGTCATCTCCTACAATGTTCTGTTTTTTTTCCAACCACACAATCCTGTTGTTGTGTTCTTGGTGCAGAGAACTGATGATCAATACCCTTTTCTGAGCAGAAATCCTTGAAGATATGATTCACAAACTCTCCACCATGATCACGTCAAATGAATTTGATACCTTGACGTTTATTTTTCATTTGAAGAGCAAGAATTCTGAAACTGCTGTATGTATCACTTTTCTCATGAAGAAAGCGTACCCACATATATCTGCAGATATCATCCACAACCACAAGAATATATTTCTTCCAGCCATACTCTCCACTTGAATTGGACCCATAAGATCCATATGAACGAGTTCCAAAATGTCTTTTGATCTAACATCAGGAACAGGCTTGTGTTGCATTTTCACTTGCTTTCCAAACTACACGGTCCACAAACAAACTTTTGATTTCTTTTGAGTTTTGGAAGTCCTCTGATAATTTTCTTGGTAGACATATTGGCCATTGTCTTAAAGTTCATATGACATAGTTGCTGATGCCATATATGAGTTTTACTTTCAGACTTAGATGTCATGCATTGTGTACCTGGAACCCACATATAACAGTCATTCCCTGTTCACACACTTCTAGATGAAAAGTTCCTTTCACATCTACTCCTCGGCAATCAGTCCTAGTGAATGTTACATCTAGACATGTGTCATACAACTGAATGATGCTGATCAGATTTGCCTTCAATCCATCTGCAAGATATACATCAAATAACTTTCGATCCATTGAGCTTGTTGTCCGTCCTTTACCTCGTATCTTTCCTTTGGCTCCATCACCAAATGTAACTTTTCCATCATTCACTTTTTCAAGACTTTGTAGAGATTCCTCTTCTCCTATCATGAGCTTCGAACAACGACTATCAAAGGACCATGGTCCTTTTGATGTTTTAGATCCAGAACTTTTGGCATTGTTACTCTACTGTAAAGATCCAGTTTCTTAATCCACATTTGATTCATGTTTCTGCCATTGAAAGTAAACTTTTATTGTCTCCATATTCGCTAAACGCGACGCTGAAATCTGTAGCATTGGTACTTCTTGTGACCTTCCTTTCCACAATACCAGCATTTGACATGATTTTTCCACTTAAAATTAAGTGAAACAGAATTATGTTATCTCCGTCCAAGACCTGATCTTGTACGATGCATGTTACTCCAATGATCATGATTCACCTTTTGGGACTTTTTGACATTAGCATTAGTATTAGAAGCTTCAACAAACTTTATCTCCTTAGATTCAAGTTCTTTGTACTCGAGACCTTGATTTGATTTTTCTGTTCTCCCAACAATCAGTAGATTATCAAGATCCTTGGTCCCTTTTGACAAAATCTTTATCTGCTTCATTTGTTCATGCAAACGTCTTTCAAGTTTGGTATTCTTGATCTTTTTATCTGCTAGTTCCTTTTCAGTGTAAGAAAGTATAGCCAACGTAGCTTTTTTCTTAGATTTCAGCTTCTTGTTTTCTTCATGAGTTTTCACCAGAGATTCAACTTGTAACTTGAGTTGATCCTCATGTGTCATATCTAGGTCTTGATAGGGGTTTCTGGCTGTTTGCATCCTTAGGGATTTTTTAGTAAACTCCCAGATTGGAGGACTCTGGTGGGTCTTGAAAGAGGTCTTTGAGGGCTTGTGCTATCTTCTCCTTTCCCCAGAAAAATGCTCTACAAAGTCTCAAACGCTTGGCTCCTCACGACGATTCAACAATGATTCAAATTGGTGGCGTCTCTTATGGATCTCGGCATTGGTTTCTCTGGCTCGGTTTCTTTTCTCAAGTTTTGCTGCAACAGTGCTATTCTAAGTCGGCTGGTTCTTGAGCTAGGGTTTCAAGGGTTTGATTTAGCTAGGATGACTATTGGGCTAGGAAAGTTACTAGTGGCCAATTGGGTTTTGCTAAAGTGATTTTCTTTTTTCCTTTTTTTTTTAATCTTATTTCATATAGGGAGATTTATCCAAAATGCCATGTGAGTTTGTGAAATCATGGGAAATGTCACAAGAGTTTTAATTTATGGCAAATGCTACAGTGATTTTGAGGTATTGTAAATAACAATTATACCCCTTAGAATTGTGGTAGTTGATGGCAGAAGAAATAAGGAGATACAATGATGGTGGGAGGATGAGAATGAAAAACAGTGGTTATTAAGCGATCACGTGAAGGAGGACATATTAGAATAGTAGAGAGTGGTGATGGAATCGACTGATGTGAAAGCGGGAGATTGGGAATACGAGGAACGCAAAGATGATTAGGCAAAGAAACTAGAAAAGGAGGAGGTTTGAGAAGGAGTGAAACAAATGAGTGACAATGATTATAGGCGGATGGGAAGAGATGAGTGGAAAAGACGAATGTATACTGGATTAGGAATATTGAACAACGATGGACAACTGACGTAAAAAACAAAATGGAGGGATGGACAAGAATAAAACATAATATGTGGACAATTGTGTAATGTATAAGAAAGACAAATATGAAACGGAGAATAATAGACATCAAGAAATTTAAGTAATAGACATATTTCTATGAACAGTTTTGTCCACGTCAATGTGGCTATACGAAGACTTTTTGGGTATTTTACTTTTTGCTATAAAAGGGCTGAGAAGAAAATTAAAAAGGGGACTGGAAGAGTTACGGAGCTTCAAAAATATGTTGATTCGGTTGGTAAAAATTCTCGGATGAAATGAAAATAAGATTCATGTAATGTAACCGGAGAAAGGTTTTCTTGGTCCTCCGCAGGTACTTATGGATTTAGGGGTACAAGAAGAGAAACACCTTTTGCTGAAATGTGTTGAGTTCACTAGATATCAACCGGTTTCCCAAGCATGTTAAAAATTTGTCCTAGAGTTCGTCTTCCTCGATGTTGTTTACGAAATCTGGTTCCATAAAACGACTGAGCCATAACAGATGAGAAGCTACATGCAAGGTGTCCCTGATTTTTCAGTAAGAAGGGGTAGAGAAAATGTTGGGTTTTGAAGACCCACGTTCTACCAAACTGAACTAAGAGCGCTTTTCTTGCCCAAAAGGGAAGAACTTTTCCCTCCGGGGATAGGAAAGGGAAGGGGGTGTGATGTAACTGTGTCGTTATTGACCAATTGAAATTGTAAGAATGGGGATAAAAGGAATTAGAGTGGTGCATATGGACGAGGAGGTTAGTTCAATGCTTATGAGGTTGGGAGTATGAAGAAGACGAATCAAAAGTTTTAACACATGGGTAAATAGTAGACAAATTACATGTCAACCATAGATATAAAACATGAGGAACAAATTTAAAACATGGGGGATAATAACAAAGAAATGGGGGATGACATACGTAAACAAGATACAAATTGCATGTCTTCGATAAACATAAAACATGAGAGACAAATTTAAAATATGGGAGATAAGAATAGAATACTAGGAGAATCACATATGATAGTGAGAGAAAGAGGTAAAAAAAGCAATAGACAAATAACATGTCTCTAATAGACATAAGACATGAGGGTTAAATTGAAAACATGGCACACATGGACATAGCCATAAGGAACATGAACATGACACACTGAGATGACGTGGGACAGAAAAAAAAAGAAGTAAAAGACAAAAACATAAGACATGGATATTAAACATTATGGATAAACTTGAATTGAGAAAGGTATAACGAAAGCAATAGAGAAATAACATGTCTCTAATGGACATAACGAAGACATGTGTATCAAACGAAGACATATAGAAAATACAACATATTCAGTACAAATTGCTTTTCCAATTTGGTTATAATCAACAAGGGACTTCGCAAGGTTATCCTATATATCCACAGAGGATGACCAAGAATGTTTGATACACAAGTAACCCTTACTGTGACCACAAGTTTATCGTATATGTCCATAAAGGACACAGGGAAATATATATGAATCAAAAAAGTTAGATGTTCACAAAAACTGCATATATGTTGAAGTAAATGTCCACAGTGGACACATAAAGTTTTATGGAACCGTGGAAACAAAATAACATATGGCGCCACTGAAAATAGTACATATCACGCCTAAACAAGGAATATTCACAATATATAGTAGTGAATTTTTATAAATATATTGTTAACGTCTACAACGAAATGTCTCCAGTCACGTTTATAGTGTAGGGTGATTAATTATACTACAGTGGACAGAGATAAGTATCAATAAAAAAAGGAAAACATATATGAAATCAAATAGTCCATAAACGGCATATGTAAATACATATGAAAGCAAAATCAGATGTCCACAAAAATGCATATCCGGCTAAGATAATGTCCATAGTGGACGCAGAATATATATCCATTAAGGATCAAGAAAAACATATATGAAACGATAAAACAGAGATCCAAAAGAAAAATAAATGTTTCACAAAAAAAGTTCACAGAGAGCGGTAATGCATACAATAAAACATCTATAGATAGAACATATATGTAGTCCGTAGAGGACATCAAAAGTTTTCCATAAAGGACAAAAAGAACATGAAAGTACAGGAAATCAAGTCCGAAAAAACGTGATTATATTGAAAGACATGAACAGAGATAGAAATCGGTAGAGACAAATAGTTGGTCATCCGAAATCGTCCATTAAGGACATAAAAACACAGAGACAAGAATTCTTTTTCTAAAACATTGACGGAAAAACAAACTTTGGTGTGACCTAGTGTCCAAAGAGACAATCCACAAAATGACAGAAGAAATGGAAGAGATTTAGAAAGATGAAGAAAAATACATACAAGGGGCAATGAAAACGTTTTGATTTCTTGCGAAATAGAAAGAAAAACAGAACCAAACATAGGAATGAGCGAGAAAATAAGAATACAAACTAAGTTATCAAAGGACAAAGTTGCACCTCAAAGAACTGAAGGGCTTTCGAATTTGTTGAAGGTTTTATTGAGAAGAGATAAATAGATGAACTCAAGGAATAGGAAGAAGAAAAAGATGAAGGTCTCTATTTAGTTACAAAAAATGTCTCAATTTTTCGCTACAGACCTCAAGGAATATATAGGGAGAAGAGAGAGATGATTTTTTCTAATGTATCAATTCGTTTTCCAAGTGGGAGAGGTGAAGGGACATTGGGTTTAGACACTGTAACGTACCTGAACCAGCCTTAGTCCGGACAACATTGCGGAAGGTCGAGAAAATGGCAAAAAGGGCGGAAAACAGCTCAAGTCAGCTCACAACTAGCTCAAAGGAATAAAAGTCAAGCTGGGCCAGCTCGAAACCAGCTGGGTGAACTGATGGGAAGCTCGATCAGCTCAGCCAAGTGATAGTCTAGCTGAGCCAGCTGACTGACCAGTTCACCAGCTGACTGACCAGTCCACTAGCTGGACGGTTATGGGCAACGGTCGGGTTGTGGTCCGACCCGCAGAGTCGATGAACCAAAGGGGCGGGTGGATGCGGTTGGACCCGCGAACCAACGCACCTTTTCAGTAACAAAGGAGAACGTGTGCCTTTACCCAAAAGGACGCACATGTCCGCCAAGAGTTGCATCCGATCGTCCAAAGGGCACCTTCCGCGGATGGACGCGTCCATACATGATCTATAAAAGAGAGATTAAGTCGTAATCGATCCATAAGGGATCGGGAGATGGGATTGGGAAGCAATGGTGGATGGCGAAGACGTCCAGATAAAGGATACGATGGGGATGAACACGGGCGACAAGGNACAAGGACTTGGCCCTAGAGGTGAGTGCGTGACCATGGCCTACGGCCTAGTCAGGCTTGCTAGATTGATCTGGNCCTAGTCAGGCTTGCTAGATTGATCTTACGATCTTAAGTTCTCTTGTCCCCTTTTTACTTAAACGATATGAACTTAACGGTTGCCTAAGTCGTATGTACCGATTTCCGCCTTGCCCCAATGGACCTGACCAGTCCTAATGGCCATCGGTGGCTTCGCAAACATCTCGGCTGATGAGACCGAGTGATTTCGGCCATCACCGACTTGATTTGCGAATAACCGCCAAAAGTGTTGGATGAAGATGGATTCGATGGGTTGGGCGGAATATTGGTGATCATTCTTGCATAAGCATTCATTGGGTTTGGGGTGCATAGTCCGTATTCACTAAGTATATTGTATATACTTACCCCTCACCCAATTTTCAGGAATTGACGGTACAAATGGGAAGGATGTGGACGGACTGCAAGGCTGAAAGACTAAGGATGGATGGATGGTTAGGAAATTGGGTAGATAGGAATCCTAACGATTGTAATAGCCTATTGTGCAAATAACTCATTGTATGGAAACCCGTTTGTTGATTAATAAAGATCCGATTTCCTTTATAAAACTCTAAATTCACTCACAACTTAAACTCTGATGAATCACGGAATTAAACAATGTACAATGATCAAGTAATATGTATACAAACCGGATTGGACTTGATATAAATTGAGTCTGGTCTGGGTGAGGCGAACCTCCCAGACTTAGAAATTTTGGACGGGTCATTTCAGACACCCTCAATATTAAACAGAGGGTAACTAAGTCATTTAGTATGAGTGTATGAAGACATCAATTGAGAAAAAATGTATAAGACAAAAGGAAGTAAAAAGGGGATAGTTGGTAAAATTAATACTCAGAAAGGTATATTTTAGAGAGTTTTTTCTAAATTTAAAAACATGCAGGACAATAGGAGAGGAGAGCAATAGGGAGAATGACATATGATAGTAAGATGAAGTATAACGAAAGATGGGAACGAAAGAATTGGACTAGTAACAAAAACGAGATACATAAAACATATAAGACAAATTAGAAAATTGGAGACATGAAGATTAACAATGGACATGGACATATATACTTATATATCCATGGTGGATATATAATTTGATATAGACATGAATATAAACTGACGAAAAATCAGGAGAGCTTATCCATAACGGAAAATAATCTAAAGGCCATTTTTTCATGTCAGAAAATTTTTTGTCCGCTTATACCACCTATTTACTAGGTAACCCTAAACAAATTTAGTTATCCAATACAAACATCACCAAGAGAAGACATATCTATGAAATCGAGTATGGAATTCTGTTTACTCACTTTTAAATTGAGTATCCGTTTCCCTCCTTTTCCTGCTAGGATTGGAAAAGCCATAAAAGGCTTAGATCCAAAAATGGACACAAACAGAAAACAAAACTGGATAAGACAAATTATAAGAAAAAATTTCTTGTCAATAATCATTACAAGAAAATATGATGAAATCTGACAGCAAATTTTACGGCTTTTTTGCTATTGATTAGAAAATCGATGGCAATCGACGGATATTTTACTTCCGTCAATTTTCATGGTTTAAAAAGCTCTCGGTTTCTATCAGTTTATTTATCCGATGATAATCGACAGCAACAAAAGACCCGTCGATTATCATCGGCAATAACCGACGGCATGTTTTAATATATATTTATTTATTTCATCAAACGGTTCTGTTAGTTCCCGTAGATGAAAACCGATGGTAACCGACAATTTTTCTAAATAACCGTTGATTTCTATCGGTTTAAATACCCATCGGTTTCCATCGTTTTATTTAATCTACAGTCACCGATGGTAACAAAAGAACAGTCGATTATCGTCGGCAAGTACCGACGGACACCGACGGCAAGTAATATATATATATTTATTTATTTATTTATTTATTTATTTCATCAAACATTTCCGTCGATTGCCGTAGATTAAAACCGATGGTAACTGACAGTTTTTGTAAATAACATTATATATAATTTAATTTAATTTACGTTAAATACATCCGTCGGTCACCATCGGAGAGTTTAATCGACAGAAACTAGTTACAAACATTTTATTTAAGCATTACTGTATGTAACTGATTGGCCTAGCTTCCCGTAGGATCCCGTTGGATTTATCACCTATTACCGTCGGATGTAGAGCCGTCGGTTGCCATCAAATATAAATAGATGGAAATTGGCAGGCACGCATCGACGGGAACTGACTGCATCAAAACCGATGGAAACAGACGAACACATAACCGACGTCAGCTGACGTCTTCATATCGACGGTGACCGACAACTTACTCATCAACGGTAACCGATAATCTACATCCGATGGTAACCGACGGGTATCGCAACCAACGGTTTATCCTCCGACGGTGACCGACAGGTGTCGCAACCGACAGTTTTGTGTTCGATGGTAACCGACGGGTGTCGCAACCGACGGTTACCCATGGCTATTAACCGACGGAAACCAACAACTTCATGTTGTTGGTTTCTGTCGGTTAGGCCGATGGTAATCGACCGGAAGCTTTCAAACCGATGAAGCTAACTCGACAACAATTTTCCGTTGATTTCCGTCGGTTTTGGCTCTATTCTCACAAAAACCAACGGGTGACCATCGGTTTCAACCCTGTTTTCTTGTACTAAATTAACAACAATCTGAACCATGAGAACATGAAATCGACTCGGAATAGTAATACGATATTCATAGAGATAGAGATGGCGAAGAAAGACCGAGAAAATGATAACCTTGTTAAGCGGAGACGATAAATCAGCAAAACCTTCCTAAAATAGAGGAAGAAAAGAGAATGATGGAGAATAAAATAGTTAGAAAATGGTGACTTCAAAGAGGATGATGAAAATGATAGAGAAGAATGAACAGTTACACACTCAACAGTTTGGAAAACACAAACTCAGAAATCACGTTGGTTATAGAGAGGGCATATTGGTCTATCTATTCTATGTCTTAGGGCAGTATAGATAAATCAAAATTCACATGGAATTCTTATAATTTCCAAAACATTTGTGACATTTACCATAATTTTTCCATTGGTATATGTGTCTACAATTCTCTGTTCCAACTTGTAATCTCCGGTTCTGTTATTTAAATATGAAAATCCATTAACAAAGATTTAAAAACACAATGAAAATGTCTAGAAAATCAATCTTTTAAAGAACGGAAAGAATTATTTTTATATTTTCTTTTACGTACTTCGTACTCAACGCTTATGCCGCATATCTTCCATACTCTAGATTGCATCAATAGCTCCTTGCTTTGAATATATAACATAACAAAATATCAGATAAATAACATAGATTATTTATATAATTTAATAAATGTGTTAGTAACATAAGTTTCAGTTTTCAATTAAAGTTGTGTAATAGTATCAAACATAGCGTCACGGAGTAAAACGTTCTGTTAAAGTAGTAAACTTAGCGTCATAACTATATTTAAAATTAGCCAGAAGGAAGACAAATCCCAAATCAAAAATAAGGCATTGGCAACATTGTTACAAACGCCAACCCGTTAGTATGATGATGAAAGTATCGATTGCAATGACGTGCTTTCTTGTTGCAGTCACAACCGCCATCAGATCAGACTATCCAAAACCATATGGCCCAATTTCAAAGGAGTGCGATGATTTTTCGGACGTGCAGTCAACCATTTGCGCAAAGTTTTTCGTCGATCGTATGTTGCCACCCACTCTGGAGTGCTGCAGATGGTTTAGTAGACGCTTTAAGAAGCCGAAGGAGAGGCAGAGGCTTTGCAGGTGTTTCCAGTGGGAGTACGCAGTTCTTCCAATAAACAGGCCAGATATAAGAGCTTTCCAAGGCGTATGCAATGTCCCCTTTGGCGTCCCGTTGGCTAGAGGCGATAAATGTTCTTGTAAGTTTTATTAGTTCATTTGATTTATATCAAACATTGTAATCTCCATGTTTCACTACAGAATCTTAAACCTCTCATTAATCTGGCCATTGTTTAATCAGTTCATTATTATTCCATTAATCTTGTTTCTCTTGTTTTTATGCTTCTTCAGAGATGGGAGAGTCAAAGATGACAAGAATTACGAGGAACATTTTACTTTTGTATTTATACTTTCTTATTTTAGATCATTAGAAATAAATGCTAAGCTAAATATATTAAATCTTTATTACTGGGTTTTATACACACGTCTTGATCATATCTTTCTCTATGTTGCTAACTTCATATGGCAATTGTTGATGCAGACATCAACAATAAAATATTTGTAGTCTGGAGGAAAAAAATTTGGTCTAGATAGTAGATACTCATAAGAAGATCAAGGGTTTATATGAACCAAAAATAAAATGTATGAAATTATAGCTGGATCTGTTATATTGGATTGTGTATGTACCTCGTGGTTCAAGCTTTAAACATAATTCGATTAGTTTTTGGTATAGGTTTTGTGTAGGAATAGAGAAAGAGTAGAGAACCAGAAAGAGTAGCTGTGAGGCGAGAAGGACATGACGGCCTTTTTTGTTTGTGAACGCTTGTCTTGTCCTATTTATATGTAACTATGTAAATTAAAATTTGTCAAACAACATTCTAAAGTTTAGTGTATAGGTTTTATATGTTTGTCATTTTAATATTGTTACTAAAATTACCGCATTATAATGTGAGATTTGATTATTTTTTCAATCGTATTCATTTAGGTTGTTAAATCTGTATTGATATTTTGGAATATTATTTCGAGATGTTGTTTAAAAGACACAAAACCGGAACCAAAATTGATCCAAATTAGAAGAACCGAAACTGAAAAAAATATTAAAATGAGTCTTATATCTATGTACCTAAAAAACAAAACTCAAAACCGAACCCAAACCAAATTTTAGTTTTTTCGAGTTTTTCAATTAAATACTCTCTCCGTTTAGCTATAGTTAATGTTTTAGAAAAAAAATTGTTTCATTTTAGTTGAGTTTTAGGATTTTTATGCAATATTTATTGTGATTTTAGTGTTTTTGACTATTATAATTCTGCAGATTTATTTGTGACTGGTTAGATTATTTTGGAATTGATAATAAAGCATATTTTGTTTAGAAAAAATATAATAATAAATAGTTTCTTAATATGTTTGAAAAACTAAAACATCAAGTATAAATAACAGAGAGAGTATTTTTTAATTTTAGATTTTTATTTAAAAAATACACAAACCCGAACTCAATCTATAACGAACCAAATTCTAATCGAAAAATAAAAATATCAGAATAATTTTTAAACTCAAATAATTGAAATGCCGAATTAAATAAAACTGAACCTGAGAAAATACCAAAATGTGTCCGAAAGTTATGTATCTGGAAAATCAAATCCAAACCCGTATCGGAACCAAAAGAACTGATATGTTTTTATTAAAAAATTTTAGAGTTTTTTCCATTAAATTTTTATTAATTTTGATTTTTTCTCCATTAAAATTCTATAACAATATCTACCTTAATCCTATTTTTAAGGGTTGTTATAAGCATTAGGTTAATTTTAACCTATAGTTTATAATACAGTAAAAATGAAAGTGTTTTCCGCTTTAATATATAAGACTAGGATTATACCCGTGTTATAACGCGAGATTTCATTGTTTTTCAAATTTTATTCATTTAGATTGTTAGACCCGTTCTGATATTTTGGAATATTACTTTTAAGATGTTAATTTAATGACAGTAACCCAAACCAAATTTGATAAGTATTAGAGGAACCATCCGACAAAATACTCAAATGGGTCCTAAATCTATATATCCAAAAAACTACGTTCGAACCCGAACCGGAACTAAATCAAAAACCAAATTTTAGCTTTCTAGAGTTTTAAATATTATTATTGTTTTTAATTTTAATTTTTATATAAAAATACTTCTAAATCCGAACTCGATCTATACTGAATGGAACCATATCCAAAAAATAAAAATATATAAGTAAGTCTTAAATCAAAAGAATCAAAATAACGAATTAAAAAGAACCGAACCCAAAAAAATACCATAAATGAGTCTTAAACCTATGTACTCAGAAAACCGAATCTAAACCTGAATCTAAACCAAATCAAGAACCAAATTCGTAATCGATATATTTATATTATTTTTTATTGTTTTTTGGTTTTTTTTGAATATTTATTAGTTTTAAGTTTTTATATATAAATCTGTAACAAAATCTAACTTAGATCTATTTTTAATGGTTATTACAAACTATATATTAATTTTACCCTAAAATTACAATACTATCAAAATGAGAGTATCACCCACTTTAATATATAAAATTTATGTTTTTTTCCCCTCTTTTATCACCTTTCTTATCGCTTTCTCCGTCTATCTCTACGTAACTTTCTCTCTACATCCCGCTTTCCATACAAACCTCTATTTCGTCTTCAATATTATATATATTAATTAATATTGAAGACAAAATTATAATTAAAGTTATAAGTAGACTATAAATTATAACTTTAATTATAAGTAGACTATAAATTATAATTAAAGTTACAATACTATATAAGATAAGACAGATTAATTAGATTTAGAATAAGATAAGCTCTAATTCATGGAGCTTCTGGTCAAATGGTAGGAGCGAGTCAGGGACTTTAATATTATATATGATTTCCCTACTATACGAAATTAAAACACATTATCCTACTTATCCTATATGGATATGGACACATCCTTTCAGTCTATTTAAATATTCAGAGGTGAGAGTCTATTTAAGGGTTGCACCATTCCATGAAAAATAGTCCAAACCCCTCCCATAAAATTCGGGAACTCCTGAGTTACGAAAAAAGTTTATAAAATTGTATGTCTTACATGAGTTTGAAATAGTAAATTTGGTTATAGATAAAATCTTGTCCATTTAATTATTGCCAAAAAATATCAGTCGTATAATTTAATTAGAACTAGGATTATATTCACGCTATAACTTGAGATTTAATAAGATGTTTTAGTTGCCCAAATTCAAATAAAAATTAATCCGAATTAGAAGAAGCGAATGCGAAGCAAATCGACAAAGTATCCCAATAGGTCTTAAACTTATATATTTAGGAAATCGAACCAGAACCAAATCAAAAACGAAATTATATAGTTTAAATTAAATCTTTATTTATTTTAGATTTTCATATAAAATACTCAAACATGAACTCGATCTATATCCAACCAAACCCGATCCAAAAAAAAAATAACCGACTAAGTGTAATATCAAAAGAGCCGAAAACCGAATTAAAATAACCAGATCCGACAAAATACCATAATGAGTACTAAATCTATATATGTTTTCGTAAAACCCGATCCAAACTTAAACCGAAACAAAATCAAAAATCAAATTTATATCTGATATATTTGAATTCAATTTTAATCGTTTAAGAGTTTTCTTCTAATTAATTTTTGTTAATTTTAAAATTTATATAAAATTTTATAATCAAACTCACCTTAACCCTATTTTTAAGGGTAGTTATAAATTATATGTTAAATTTATACTAGATTTTATGACACAGCCAAATGAAAGTGTATATAGACTAGGATTTAACCCACGCAATAGTGTGGGATTTGATTTTTTTTCAACCTGTGTTTATTTGGTTCTTAGATTTTGAGTTGATATTTTGAATTTTCTTTTTGAAATGTTGTTCTAGTGGCCCAAAACCCGAACTAAAATCAACCTGAATTAGAAGAATCTAATTCGAACCAAACCCGAAAAAATACTCTATAGGTCCTAAACCTATATATATTTTAAATGAACTCAAATCCTATATGAAACCAATCAAGAAACAAATTTTAGTGTTTTTTTATTAAATCTTTTTCAAATTTTAAATTTTTATATAAAAATACCCGAATCCAAACTTAATCTATACCGTACCAAAATATATCTGAAAAATATAAATTCTGAATATGTTTTAAACCACAATAACCAAAATACCAAATTAGATAAAGCAAACCCGACAAAAATACATGAATGCGTCCTAAATCTATGTGGCGGGAAAATCCACTCCAAAATTGAACCAGAATNCCAAAATATTTTTTTTAAATTAAATTTTAGATTTTTAGAATTTTTCTATTGAATTTAAATTTTTATATAAAAATCTGTAACAAAACTACTTTGATCATATTTTTAAGAAATTGTTATAAATTTAAATTAATTTTATGTTAAAGTTTTTAACAAGTTCAAAATAAAAGTGTTTTCCACATTAAAATGGGAAATCCAAGTCGATGGTGGCTATTAATAGGGAACGTCTCAAGGAAGCCACCAGACGTTGAACTTTCAAAATAAAGTAAAACTAGCCGTTGTTTGTTATGCTCGGCTGTGTTTAGCTGTGAAAATCTCAAATCTGAGTTCTCTTCACAACTCAATACACGGCTTATTCTTGCATGATAAGCAACGGCTAGGGTTTACTTTATTTTGAAAGTCCAACAACTTTGTGGCTTTCTTAACATAACACGTCTTTCATCGGAAACCACCGTCTATCTCGTTTTTCATCCTTAGATGATGACGTCAAGTCAGTTCGTTTAAACCCAGAAATTTCCTTAATCATGAAAGTGTTATTTGATTTTCCCTAAAACTTAAAAAAAGCTTGTAAATATCTCAATATTATCTATCAAACTTTATAATCTCTCTGTTCTACAGAATCTTATAAACCTCTCATTAATCCGGTCATTGTTTAATCAGTTCATTATTATTCGATAACTCTTGTCTTTTGTTTTCGTATTTCGTGACAACATGGGAGACTCAAAGATGACAGTAATTACGAGGAGCATTTTACTTTTGTATTTGTAACTTTCTTAATTTCGATCATTTCTGAAAAATGCTTAGCTCATTCACATTTTCTAGGGAAACTCATTACTAGGTTTTATAGACATACTTGATCTTATCTTTCACTATCTTGCCACCTTCATTTAGCAATTTATAAACACACAAAAAAACCCTATTTTCTCTCTCTCTCCTTTCCATCTTCCGTTTCTCTCACCGGTGGCGGCCCTAGCCATCGTCGCCGGCTGACCCCTAATGGCTAAGCAAAAGAAACCCCCCTCTGAAACTCCCCTCCCAAACCCCCCTCCCAAACCCCCTTCCTCCTCCGCCTCACCCTCATCTTCCCTTCCCACTCCTATTCTCATCCCTCGTCTTCCAAAAGCTCCTCTCGTTTCCTCTGAAGCTCAGATAACCTCAAACAGTCTTGACTAAGCCGAAATGTGCTCCGGCAGTTGAGAACTCTCCTCCCGTTGCTGCTCCTCGAGCTACATCGCCGACCCTGGCTTTAGGGTCTTCTTCTGGAACAGTACCTGCTTCAACTTCGACTTAGACAGACCTAGTTTCACCCTCTGGTCCTAAGCTGAAGGCTAAAGGAACCCCTTTCCGACTTGATTTTGGCGAGCTTTGTGTCCGAATACCAGATGAGGTTATTCTAAGAAACAAACACATATGGGCCAACTTTATTATTGCTCAATTTCATGGAAAAGCTCCACCTCCTGGAACTCTTCATGCCATTGTTAATGGAATACGGAGCCGCAAGCTCAGGGATATAACCATCTCAAAATTTTCAGAAAAAGCTTACCTCATTAGGATTCCCTCTACAGAAACAAGAAGGAGACTTTTAGCACAGGGTGTTTGGCACATTGAAAATCAATCAATGTTTGTTGCAAAATGGGAACCAGGCCTCAATCCGAGTATGCCAGCTCTCCTCTCAGTACTTGTCTGGTTAGAATTTCGTAACGTTTCAGCTCATTACTATTGTCCAGAAGGACTTGAACACATTGCAAGAATGATTGGGAACCACTTTATCTCCATCCTTCTACTCTGAATATGACGAACCTTGAAGTTGCTAGAGTGTTTACTGTTGTCGACCCTACCAAAGCGATTCCTGAAGCTGTCAATGTGCAGTTAGCACAAATGAAATCCGTCGGATAGATGTCTTCTGTCCCTGGTTACCGCCTCTCTGTGAACATTGTAACGAGGTGGGACATAGCTTGAAGAGATGCCCTTTGGCCCCAATTACATGTACTAGCTGTCAATCTACCACTCACAGCTCTGAGGAGTGCCCCAAACAGAAGAAAAGCTTCACAAAACCAACCAGAAAGGATCCAAAAAAGTCTCCTATACAGCATCCCAACCAAGTAGTTCAATCTATTCTAGAATTGAAATCACCACCTGCAGATATTGTGACATCTAAACCATCTTCTCTGCCTATCACCTCCTCTTCATATCCTCTAGAGAACTCTTCTCATGCAGCTCCTCTTGCACGCAGCACTCTTGCAGCTCCCTCTGAGAACTACACTGCTACCGAATTATCATCGAGTTCCTCAGATAAACCAGCTACTACTCATCCAAACCGTGAAAGAAAACCTGCTAGAGGAAGCACTCTAGTTATCAAAGAAAGAACTAAGGAGCCTTCAAAGAAGGTAACTGATCAATCTGCTTATTACAAGAAAGGAAAGGAAATTGGCAATCCTTCCTCATCAGACTCAGACTCGAGTGATTTCGCTGAATTAGGTAAACATTCCGCTGATGGAAATCCTGATAATGACGAACGGTTCATGGAATTTATTTCTAAGAAAAGAAAGAAGCAGCTGGATCGAAAAGCTGGTTTAAGGGGCAAGGGCCCCCGCCTCTAAACCCCTTTTTGTTTTATGGTGGACCTCATGTGCTGGAATGTGAGGGGTTTTAACGACCCACTGAAACGCAGGAAATTTAGGAATTGGCTAAGCATAAATAAAGCCCTTTTTGGTAGTATTATTGAAACATGAGTTAAACAAGCAAACTCGATGCATTTTCAGGCGTCCACCTTCTCGGATAATAATATAGTGGATAACTATGAATATGCGGAGCTGGGCAGGATATGGATCTTTTGGGAGAAAGCACTATCCGTCTCAGTTATTTATAAGTCCAGCCAAATAATAACATGTGAGGTTAAGCTCCCTAATGTGCATACTATCTTTGTGGTCTCTATTGTATATGCTTCTAACTGTCAATTTGATAGAAGGAAATTGTGGGAGGATATGGAATCCATTCATCGTCACCCTCTAGTAATTCACAAGCCTTGCATTACATTGGGATATTTTTATCAGGCTTTAAACCCAAGTGATGCTCTTGGAAGTAGCTCTCGGATCTCAAGTGGTATGCAAGAGTTTCGAAATTGTCTCAATGCTACAGGATTGTTTGATCTCTCCTATCGTGGAAACCACTTTACTTGGTGGAATAGCCAACCTGAAAATCTTATCATCAAGAAATTGGACCGAATCCTCATTAATGGTCTTTGGTTGCAGAAATTTCCTGTATCTTTTGGGGACCCTCAATTCTCAGATCATGCACCTGCAATTGTGCATTTAGGGACTCTACAAGCAGCTTCTAATAGACCATTCAGATGCTCTAACTTCATCACTCTTCATGATGAATTTATCCCTAAGATAACAGCCTCATGGAGCTCACTTTTCTTCCCCGGTACTGCTTTATATGTATTCTCTAAAAATTTGAAAGGTATAAAGAAGGAGAGGAAAGATATAAATAAAAAACACTACTCTCAGTTGGAGTTGAGAGTGGAAGAAGCGTTTAACGCTATGACACTATGCCAGCACAAGCTTCTTCAAAACTCAACTGCAACTTTGGCAAGAGAAGAGCGAGCAGCTCATGCTATCTGGTTAGAACTTGCGATAGCAGAGGAGCGATTCCTCAAACAGAGATCCCGAGTCCACTGGCTACAAAGCGGAGACTTAAACACCTTGTTCTTTCACAGGATGATGGCCACGAGGAGAGCTGGGAACCAAATCCACCATCTAATTACTCCTGCTGGTAATAAGTTGGAGAATTTTGATGACATAAGTGATCACTGTGTTGAGTACTCCACAAATCTATTTGGGAGTCTGACTAATCCTCTAAATCAACACCAAATCCGTGAAATAGCTCACTTGACTACTTTCAAATGTAGCCAAGAAATAAAACAGATGCTCACAGTTCCATTCTCATCGTCAGAAATTAAAGAAGTTGTCTTTGCACTTCCTCATAATAAATCACCGGGGCCTGATGGATTTACAAGTGAATTTTTCACAAGGACTTGGCCAATCATTGGATCGTATTTCATTAGAGCGGTACAGGAATTTTTCAGAAAAGGGAAGATGCTAAAGCAAGTGAATGCTACTGCTATTACTCTCATTCCAAAAAGAGCAGGGCAGATAAAATAACTGAATTAAGACCCATATCATGTTGCAATATTACATACAAGGTGATATCAAAACTATTAGCTAAGCGGCTTCAACAGGTTCTCCCCAAAATGATCAGCAATCATCAATCAGCTTTCGTAAAAGGACGCTTACTCGTTGAAAATGTACTTCTAGCCTCAGAATTAGTTCAAGGCTTCAACCAAAAAGGGATATCAAAACGAGGGCTTCTCAAAGTGGACCTCCGCAAAGCATTTGATATGGTGAATTGGGAGTTTGTAATTGCTTCATTAAGAGCTGCTGAATTCCCAGAAACATTTGTTCAATGGATTCAGGAATGTATCACCTCAACCTCTTTTTCGATACTTATAAACAGAAATTTATGGTTTCTTTAAAGGAACTCGGGGGTTAAGACAAGGAGATCCACTATCTCCTTCTCTCTTTGTCATTGCTATGGAGATTTTTGGTAACTTATTGGCTGCTGAGTTTGACGCATGTAGAATTGGGTTCCATCCAAAGGCAAAAAATCCCAAAATCACTCATCTTGCCTTTGCTAATGACGTAATGGTGTTCTTCGATGAAAGTGCATCTTCTTTGAATGGGATAACGAGCTCTCTGGACAGATTTCAAACCCTATCCGGACTGGTGATGAACAAAGACAAAACGTCCTTGTATTCAGCTGGATTGAACCACATGGAAGCTGCTACCCTCGCCGAATTTGGCTTCCAACGTGGTTCATTGCCGGTTAGATACCTTGGACTTCCATTAATGCACAGGAAACTTAGGCGAGCAGACTATGGCCCTCTTACGGATGCAATTTCATCTCGACTCAATGGTTGGACTGCAAAAAAACTTACCTTTGCGGGTCGCTTACAGCTCATCTCCTCAGTGATTTATGGGTTTCTAAACTTTTGGATGTCAGCATTTACTCTTCCAAAGGGCTGTATCAAAACTATTGAGCAATTATGCAACAAGTACTTGTGGACTGGTGCAATTGATCAACACACTTCTGCCAAAGTATCTTGGAGACAACTATGTCTTCGAAAGGAAGAGGGTGGATTAGGTCTTCGCAGTCTTACTGATTGGAACAAGACTTTATATCTGAGACTTATTTGGATGTTGTTTTCCAAAAGTAGATCCCTTTGGGTTGCTTGGAACACCAAACACAGATTAAGTAACTGCTCTTTCTGGTCAACTGAGCCTTCGTGCAATTCGTCCTGGCTTTGGAAATCCCTTCTGAATCTCAAACACCTTGCAAAGTGCTTTGTGATATGCTCAGTTGGTAATGGTAAAACCGCCTCTTGCTGGTTAGATTCTTGGACTAAACTTGGGCCTTTGATTGAGTTAACAGGACATATTGGACCACAAATATCGGGTATTCCCTTATCAGCTAAAGTTGCTGAAGGATCAAATGGCAGAGCTTGGATCCTCCCATCAGATCGAACTCGTCATCTTGGTTTAGCAAGTATTTGTACCCATCTCCCTTCTCTTACCGTACCATCAACCACTCATGGCATTGATCGATATCTTTGGAAAACAGGAGAAGTGGTAAATGACTACTTTTCGACAAAAAGCACTTGGGAAATTCTTCGACCAAGAGCTGACTCTATCTCGTGGTATAGAATGGTCTGGTTTAAAGGTCACACTCCAAAACATGCATTCTATTATTGGGTTACAACCTTGGATAGACTTCCAACTAAAGAAAGGCTTCATCGATGGAGAATTATTGCAGGTTCCAACTGTTCTATGCGCTCCAACAACATAGAGACGAGAAATCATCTCTTTCTCCACTGCCACTTTAGTGCAGGGATTTGGAATAGAATTCAAGCAAAGCTGGGTCTTGCATCATTCATCTTTGTTGACTGGGAACACCTGCTTCATTGGACTAGTCAAGGACCCAAGCAATCTTCTTTGCTTCGGAACTAGCAGCCCAACTAACAGTGTACACGCTATGGACGGAACGTAACTTTAGAGTGTATGCGTCTTCCTCCAGATCTGAGACTAAAGTTTTCAAGCTCATAGATCGAGCAATGAGAGACACTCTTCTAGCTCAAAGGAATCGCAAAGCCTTCTCTTCACCATTAAGTTGGTTTACTCATAACTAAACTCGACTTCAAAACGCTGCTACCCATAAGGTTTTTATTATTTTTTGGCCTTATGTTGTAGCTCTGATCAATCATTGTAACTAAACCGTTCCTTTTGGTAAATATATTAACATGATTATCAAAATAACAAAAAAAAAGAGTTAGTGGAACTTTTTGCCCATTAAATCTAAATTTCCGTAAAACTAGCTTGAGAAATCAGTGATGGCCGAGGGATATGGCATGTGACTTTGAAGCGAAGAAAAAGGTGCGAAAAAGAGACTAGTTGGCATGCGGCACCAAATAGCAAAAATGGCTTCGCGTGTGAAGCAACTGATCCTAGATGATTATAGTAGCACAGAAGAAAAAAAAACAGAAATGTTGGACAACGTGATTGAGAGAAAATTACAGAATATAACTAAAGTTGTATTGTTATATAAATAACATAGATTAATTAGAGTATTTAATTAATGTGTTAGCAACATAAATTTTTATTTCAATAAAATTTGTGTCTGCCAAGTTCTTAGTATCATATACAGTTTGGTAAATTATAAGCAAATTTAAGAAGATAGTTTTAAACTATGTTTGTTGATCAAATTGTTAACAAAAAAAATTGTATTAGAATACTAAACATAGCGTCACGAATAAAACGTTCTGTTATCAGACTTAGCGTCACGACTATGTTTAAAATTAGACAGAAATAAGAAAAAACCAAAAATCAAAATAAGACATTGTTAACATTGTGTTAGGATGATTATGAAAGTAGCGATTGCAATGACGTGCCTTCTTGTTGTAGTCACAGCCGCATTCCAATCGGACTATCGAAGACCATATGGCCGAATTCCAAAGGAGTGCGAGGAGCTTTCGGACATGCAGTCAACCATTTGCGAAAAGTTTTTCCTTGATCGTATGTTGCCACCCACTCCGGAGTGTTGCAGATGGTTTAGTAAACGCTTTAAGAAGCCGAAGGAGAGGCAGAGGCTTTGCCGGTGTTTACAGTGGGAGTACGCTGTTCTTCCGAGAATCAGGCCAGATTTAAGAGCTTTCCAAGACGTATGCAATGTCCCCTTTGGCGTCCCGTTGGCGAGAGGCGATAAATGTTCTTGTAAGTTTCATTAGTACATTTGTTTCATTACAGAATCTTAAATCTCCCATTAATCTGTTCATTGTCTAATGAGTTCATTATTATTGCATTAATCTTGTTTCTCTTGTTTTTATGCTTCTTCAGAGATGGGAGAGTCAAAGATGACAGGAATTACGAGGAACATTTGAGTTTTTTACTTTTGTATTTGTACTTTCTTATTTTAAATCATTAGAAATAAATGGTAAGCTAAATATATTACATCTTCATTACTGGGTTTTATACACACATCTTATGTTGAAGATAAGCTTGATGATAAGATCAAGAGATTAGCTTGAAGTGCAAGCTATCCTAAGAAGATTAGGTTTAATTAGATTCTAGGAGTTATCTAGAACTAGAGTTACCTATATCAATTAGGATTAGGATATGTGGTTATAAATAGAGTTGTTGAGTCATAACAACTCTTCAAGAATTTCGATTGAGAGCTTTAGAGAGAGTTATTCTTGTAAGCTTGAGAGTTTAGGTTTTGAGTTATTTTCCTAAGCTATAATAAAGAGAGTTATTCTTTATTAAATCATTCTTCATACAAATTATAATCTTTGATTCTTCATCTTGATCATATCTTTCTCTATGTTACCAACTTCATATGGCAATTGTTGATGCAGAAATCAACAATAAAAATTTTGTAGTTTTGGAGGGAAAATTTTGGTAAATACTCATAAGAAGATCAAATGTTTACATAAACAAAAAAATAAAATGTATTAAATCATAGTTAGACCCGTTATAATGTGTTGTCTACGTACCTCGTGGGATCAAGCTTTAAACATTATTCGATTAGTGTTTAATATATGTTTTGTGTAGGAAGAGAGAGAAAGTGTAAGGAGAGAAGGACAGCACCAAAAAAGAATGACGGCCTTTTTTGCTTGTGCAATGTGCATGCTTGTTTTGTCCTATTTATATGTTATTATGCAAATAAAAATTTTCCAACACAAGAGGAGAAGTGATTTAGTAGTAGTGGTTACTTTACAAATTCTAATACACCTGATTTTGATTTTTTTTTGATGCAAAGAGAAGAAAAAAAAATTAGGATATGAGTTTTGAGTATGGATCAGATTTTGTTGATTTAATTATAGTAAAACTGAAAGAAAAAAAATTGTCCAACAACATTCTAAAGATTAGTGTATATGTTATACATGTTTGTTATTTACATGTTTGTCATTTTAATATTTTTATATCTGTTTTTTTTTTCTCTTTTATCTCTTTGACACCTTTGTTATCGCTTTCCCCGTCTCTCTACATAATTTTCTCTCTATGTATCTCTTTCCTTTGATATAAAATGTCTTGTATATAGTCTATCTTAGGAATGCTTATGCGTCAGTTCATTTTCAGTTATTGAGAGTCACCATACACGTTTCATCCACGTTCACATGTCTTAGGTGTAGTTATCGTTCTGTTTTTAGTTGACTGTTTCAATTTCTCTTTGTAAGGCTTATAAGCCACTCTCAAACGTTTTAATCATTTTAAGTACTTTCAGTAATTGTTCTCTCTGGTAAAGATAACAAACTGGTATCAGAGCGTACTTCAACAAGAGAAGAGTAGAAAATGGCAGATGGAAATGGTGGGTTTTCACAACCTGCTATTCCTAAGTTCGATGGAGATTATGATCATTGGAGCATGATCAGGGAGAATCTCCTTCGGTCTAAGGAGTATTGGAGGGTTGTAGAAGTCGGATATGTTGAACCAGGTGCTGGTGATGCGGTAACAACAGCACAGAGAAGAGAGTTTGAAGAGTTAAAACTCAAGGACTTGAAAGCAAAAAACTATTTGTTTCTATCCTTGGATCGCACAATTCTGAAAACTATAGCACATAAAGAGACAGCCAAACAATTGTGGGATTCCATGAAGATAAAATGTCAAGGGAATGCTCGGGTACAGAGAGCACAACTTAATCGACTTCGACGAGAGTTTGAAGTTTTAGTGATGAATCGGGGAGAGTCTATCAATGATTACTTTGGTCGAGTAATGGTGATAGCTAACGACATGAGGAATTGTGGAGAAAACATGGAGGACGTGAAGATTGTAGAGAAGATCTTGAGAACTCTTACAGAGAAATGGAACTACATTGTATGCTCTATTGAGGAATCCAAGGACGTGGATACATTATCAGTAGATGCACTGCAGAGTTCACTTCAAGTTCATGAACAAAAGTTTAAGAAAGAAGATGGAGAAGAACACGCATTGGCAATAACGACAAACGAATACACAAGTGGTAGAGGTCCTGGTAGAGGACCATCACGAGGAGGCAGAGGAGGTAGAGGTAGAGGACGGGTTGACAAGGCAACAATTGAGTGTTATAGGTGTCATCAGCTTGGACATTATCAGTATGAGTGTCCAAACCACGAAAAACAAGCACACTATGCAGAAGTAGAAGATTACAATGAAGAGATGTTACTTATGGCTTACATCGATTCAGCAGAAGAAACTCAGAATACTATATGGTTTCTTGACTCCGGTTGTAGCAACCACATGTGTGGAGATGTGTTGCTATTTCACAACTTAGAAGAAGGTTTTAGAAGGACAGTTAGATTGGGTAATCATTCACAAATGATGGTGACTGGAAAAGGGAGCGTGAAAGTGATTGTTCAAGGTGTTACTCATGTAGTATAGGATGTGTTTTATGTTCCAGAGTTGAAAAATAATCTTCTAAGCATTGGGCAGCTTCAAGAGAAAGGTTTGGCAGTGTTGATGAAGAATAATCAGTGCAAGATCTACCATCCAACGAGAGGTCTTATAATTGAGACAAATATGACATCTAACAGAATGTTCATGTTGCGATCAAGTAAACCAACACATGGTCACGAGATATGTTTGAAGTCTGAGACGCAAGACGTTTCTCAACTTTGGCATAGGCGATATGGGCATCTAAGCTACAGTGGACTGAGAACTCTAAAGATGAATGAAATGGTGAGAGGCTTGCCAACGTTTGAAGAAAATGAACCGGTTTGCTTACACTGTTTGAAAGGAAAACAACACCGAGAAGTTATTCCTAAACAATCTGTCCGGAGAGCATCAGAAAAGTTAGAACTAATCCACGCGGATATATGTGGGCCAATTTCTCCAACATCGAGCAGTGGAAAGAAATACTTTATTTGCTTCATTGATGATTTTAGCAAAAAAGCCTGGGTACATTTTCTGGTTTACAAGGCAGATGCGTTCGCAGCGTTTAAACAATTCAAGAATTCTGTAGAAAAAGAAACTGGTCTATCTATAAAATGTCTCCGTACAGATCGTGGTGGGGAATTTACATCAGATATCTTCATGAATTACTGTAGGGAGAATGGGATTAAGAGGCAGTTGACTACAGCTTATACGCCACAGCAAAACGGTGTTGCCGAGAGAAAGAATAGAACAGTGATGAACATGGTGAGAAGCATGATGGTGGAAAAGAAGGTTCCAAAGAATCTTTGGCCAGAGGCAACTAGTTGGGCATTTTATATCCTTAATAGGTGTCCAACGAGCTCAATCAAAGATATAACACCTGAAGAAGCTTGGAGTGGAATAAAGCCTTCTGTGGAACACTTGAGAGTGTTCGGGTGTGTAGCTCATGCACATATACCAGACGCTCGAAGAACAAAGCTTGAGGACAAAAGCCATAGTTGTGTTATGATCGGAGTAAGCACAGAATCTAAAGGTTATAGGCTTTTTAACCGGATAAAGCATAAGGTTTTGGTTAGTCGAGATGTTGTATTTGAGGAGGACAAATCATGGGATTGGGATGCTAGCTATGAGAACCAGATTAAGCTTGATTTAGAATGGGAAGATGATCAAGCACAGACTGCACTTGAAACTACAGATCAGTATAGCGAGAGAAGCTTGACTGATGAAATCCAAGTTCCAACTGCAACTGCCATGAGTAACACAGAAATATGTGTCACAAGTCCAAATCAAGTTCGCTCACCAGCTGTAATAGTTGATGACACGCCTGAAAGTTCAAATGCGAGAAACACTCGGAAGAAGAAAGCTCCAATATGGTTAAGTGATTACGTCACAGGAATGGAGGAAGATGAATCAGTTCAGCTTGCTTTGTTTGTTGAAGGTTTAGTGCAATATGCTTTCTTTGCAGGCACTGATCCAGTTACTTTTGCTGAAGCAGTACAAAGTGAAAGTTGGAGAAGAGCTATGGATGCCGAGATACTTTCAATTGAAAAGAATGGTACATGGACTCTAATTGACCTACCAGAAGGAGCAAAGAGTATAGGTGTTAAATGGGTTTATAAAACCAAATTTGATCAACATGGAAATGTTGACAAACATAAGGCACGCTTGGTCGCAAAAGGGTATGCACAAGAATATGGAATTGACTATGAGGAGGTGTATGCTCCAGTTGCTCGAATGGATACAGTGAGGATGATTTTGGCATTAGCAGTTCAAAGAGGATGGACCATTTATCAGCTTGATGTAAAATCTGCATTTCTCCAAGGGACATTAACAGAAGACATTTACGTTGAGCAGCCAAAAGGGTATGAGATAAAGAATGAAGAAAGCAAAGTCTACAAACTCCACAAGGCACTTTATGGACTTAAACAGGCACCAAGGGCCTGGTTTAGTCGAATTGAATCGTACTTTCGTGATATGGGTTTTGAGAAGGATGCAAGTGAGCAAACATTATTCACGAAGATGGACAAAGATGGTAATTTTCTTATCATTAGTCTCTATGTTGATGATTTGATTTATACTGGAAATTGTGAGAAATGATGGTGGAATTCAAAGAATCAATGATGAGAGAGTTCGACATGTCTGATATGGGAAAAATAAGTTTCTTTCTTGGCATAGAGATGATACAATTTGTTGGAGGAATATTTATTAGTCAAAGAAAATATGCTCAAGAAATGTTGCAGAGGTTTGGAATGGCAGAGAGTAATCCGGTATCAACTCCAATTGTGCCGGGATTTAAGATTCACAAGGATACAGATGGTGTGAAGGTTGATAGTACACTCTACAAACAATTAGTAGGAAGCTTAATGTATTTAACAGCTACACGACCAGATGTCATGTATGTTGTTAGTCTCATTAGTAGATATATGGCTGCACCAACAGAGTTTCATCTAAGTGCAGCTAAAAGAATTCTCAGATACATACAAGGGACCACAGAGTATGGAATTCTTTATCAAAAACAAGGGAACAAAGAGGTGATTGGGTTTACGGATAGTGACTATGCAGGATGCACAGAGGATAGAAAGAGCACATCTGGATACACGTTCATTTTGAGTGATGCAGCAATTGCTTGGTCTTCAAGAAAACAGTCTATCGTGACACTAAGCACTACTGAAGCAGAATTTGTAGCTGCTGCAGCTTCAGCATGTCAACTGGTTTGGATGAAGAGGATTCTGCAGAAAATTGGTTATGAGGGAAGTACAAGTGTTGTGATTTATTGTGACAACAGCTCAGCGATCAAGCTATCAAAGAACCCGGTAATGCACGGAAAAAGCAAGCATATCGATGTGCGATTCCATTTTCTAAGAGAACTAGTGAATGAAGGAGCAATTCAATTGATGTTTTGTGGCACTCAAGGTCAGGTAGCAGACATATTCACTAAACCACTCAAGCTGGAAGCATTTCAGATATTCAGAGAGAAACTGGGAATTTGCAGAGCACCAAAGTTAAACTAGATACACGTTCTAGTTTAAGGGAGGGAATGATATAAAATGTCTTGTATATAGTCTATCTTAGGAATGCTTATGTGTCAGTTCATTTTAGGTTATTGAGAGTCACCATACACGTTTCATCCACGTTCACATGTCTTAGGTGTAGTTATCGTTCTGTTTTTAGTTGACTGTTTCAATTTCTCTTTGTAAGGCTTATAAGCCACTCTCAAACGTTTTAATCATTTTAAGTACTTTCAGTAATTGTTCTCTCTGGTAAAGATAACATCCTTCTCATAAAAACCTCAATTTCTTCTTCAATATTATATATATTAAGTAAAGTATAAATCATAATTAAAGTTAAAATATTATATAAATAAGATAGAACCAGAAAGTTGTATTTGTCTTACATGATATTGTTAAGGGTTTGAAAGAGTAAATTTGGTTATACATGGAGTCATGTTGATCTAATTAACCAAAAAATATATAGTTTAACTAGAATATGTAGTTAATGTGTTAGTATTATTAATTTAATTTTTATTTGATAGACTTAAAATATTAAACATACTAACATAGCGTCACGGAGTTAAACCTTGCAAGTATTCAACATAACGTTCACGACTATGCTTAAAATAAGCTTAGATATAAGACAAACTCAAAAACAAAATAAGGCATTGGTAACATAACAGTTTCAAGATGATGATAAAAGCAGCAATTGCAATGACGTGCCTTATTGTTGCAGTCACAATCTCCCACACATTGGGCTCTCCATCAGAACCATACGGCCTATTTCGTCCAAAGGAGTGTGAGGAGATGTTCAAAGTGAATGATACCCTGTGCAAAAAGTATCTCATCTATAAGAATCCCCCGCCCACTCCCAAGTGTTGCAGCTGGTATCAAAGACGCTTTAAGAAGCCGAAGGAGCGTAAGAGACTTTGTCGGTGTTTCCAGAGGTGGTGGGCAGTCAGTCAATTGGAGAGGCCAGATATATTAGCTTTCCAAAGCCTATGCGATGTCCCCTTTGGGGTCCCCTTGTCTAGAGGCGAGAAATGTACATGTAACTTCCTTTAGTTCAAACATTATAACCTCACTGTTTCACTATAGAACTTTTTAATCTCTCGTTAATCCGTTCATTGTTTAATCATTTCATTATTATTCGATAAATGTTTTGTTTTGTTTTTATATTTCTTCAGAGCATAGGAGACTCAAAGATAACAAGAATGAAGTCGGATATATTACTTCTGTATTTGTAAGTTTCTGATTTTCAATAATTTGTGAAGAAATAAGTACTTTTTTGTATATATCCTTCCTCGGTAAATGATGGAATAACTTCCGGTAAAACATCATTTACCATATTTGTTGTATGTATGATCATTTCCCTGTAAAGTTAATTCCACATCTAAATTAAAGCTAACTTGGCCACTACTACTAGCAAAATTCAACATAGAATCATCACGTCCAAAGACTGCTGAAAATTATTTCTATAAGTGACTTCATTGATGTTGGAGGTGGATCTCAGATCCCGCTTCGATCTAGAAGAAACAATTAATGTTCAAAGATTTCCTAAGTCTTGAACTCGCCAACTCAGTTGAAGATCCATTCCGGCAATTCTACTGAGGATTCTTCTTGGATATTTATTATTAACTCAAAAGAATTCCTTCTCGGCAGCTTGTTAGAAAACGAGGAACTCGGAGGACATGTCATCAACAATTCTATTCCGAAATGGAACGTTTCTGATAATCTAGCAAAGATCTTTTAGATAAGTTTGAATCTAAAAAAAAATATAATTTTTCTTATACTTGGTCAGTTGTAACCGCCCTTATGCATTATAAATAGAGATGGAAGTACTTCGAAAGAGGGATCAAATTTTGGGTATTCAAGCTCAAGCAATAACAGAACTTGTTGGAACAAAAGAAGAAGACAAAGAGGTGATAAGGTCAGTTGAAGCAGAGCCGTAGAAGACTACTGAGCTTAAGAAAATATTTCTCCTCTGCTTGTGCAAGCTTCAAAAATATTGTGCTAAAAACTTTTACTCTGCAGCTCACGATCTTGAAGCACGAAGAAGTGAGCTTGTTTTATTCTAGAGAGAGAATTTGAAGTTATCTATGAAGAACAGAGCAAGAATGGTTGAAGAAGAGATTTGACCATGTAACTGACTAAGATAGATTCATCGATGATGATGAATCTGTTACCTCAACAAGCTTGAGATCTTAAATCGATAAGTTTCACCGACTCAACACATATAAATTTGTTTCTCTTTCAATTAAAAACTTAGGGATTAAGCTGGTTTAGTAATTGTAATCTTGGTTTCATCTGGTTAATACTTAAGCAACCGAACTTTTGATTTTAAGAAACAATATCCAACAGAAATCGGCATTCATTCATACTTAGAAATCTCCTTACTCTTTGATTCGATCAGAAACCTTATATATCTTCCCTCTAATAATCCGAGCTTGATTTAAAATGGTTGTGGTAAATCTTGCTCGAACAGTTGATGGATCAAAATACTGTTTTCCATCCAAGACAAAAAATAATTATAAGGTTCTGAAGAAGATATTTTCAAATTTATTTACAAAGTGATAGGATGTGTTGTGCGAGAGAAATGACCATGGGATCCTTATATAGACTTGTTGAAAAGAAAGAAAATCTAATTTTACCGTTATTTTACAACGGATTTCAATGATAATTGCGGCTGACAAAATGTGTCGGAATCTGCCATAACCAATCCAAGCAGAAAACCTGTTCTAAATCTGTTATACTTTCTGACGGGTTGTAGATTGTCATAAATTTCGTAGATTATCACGACAAATTTTGGATTTTCAAAAACCATGCCCGCACTACAAGAAAACAGGGGTAGATCTGATGGACAATTCGACGGGCGTTGATGTGTGTGATTTTTTATGGATTTAGAGTCTTATTTTAGGTCACTTTGCACTCATCTAGCTAGACTTTCTTTGCATTTAGGTCCATTTAGGTTAGTTTTGCATTCTTTGCATTTGCATTTGAAGTTTTCGAGTTTATCTAGGAAAATGAACAAAACTGGAGGTAAGGAGAATTGGAGCAGCTGCTGGAACATCTAAGTCAAGAATGTTCGTGCACCCTCGGATCGCTACCTCGCGGATCGCAAGACGAGGAATATCCAGAACGCTCAACAAAGGCCACCTCAGTGACTTACGTCAATCTATCTGCCGCGAGGGAAGACCAATGCGGAACCAAGACCCATCTCTCTTCACATCAAAGGTCACACTCGGAGCCGCAACTCATACAAGAACCACGAGGACAGAGAAGTGAAGCGTACCTAGGTGCCAAAGCTCGCGCAAGGACACCAAGGGAAGTTTCACTGACCGCCTGGTTGACCAACTTAAGTCGGTTTGACCATTAGGGTTATGAGAATAATCCCATAAATACCCCCTAATGACACTCTTATCATTGTTATCTGATGTTTAGCTGAAAAACTCTCTCTCTCTATTTTTATTGTTGTTTTCCTTTATGCTTGTTTAAGGTTGGTACTCTTTGAATGTTTTATGAATTGAATGTATTAGTATTGCTTTGATCTTCATCTTTTCTTCTTGCAATTTTCTTAAGCTTTTACTTTACTTATGCAATCTGGATCTTCCCCGATCCTCCACCCTCACAAAATGGGAGGGAGTAGATCCCTTTGGATCTCGAGGATAGGGAGATCGGAGGTGAATCTATTGATTTAACCGCCTAGTTAACCGATGAAAACTCCGATCTCTTCTAGTGAGGCTAAGCTTAATGTTGATCCCTCCCTGATCAAGAGAGATCTGATTTGGGCTGTGACTGAAAGCTAGCGCTAACGAGAACGGAGACCATGTGCCTTGCTAGTGATGGCTTGATCCGCCGANGGATCGGCCATTAGACGAGTTGGGCTTTGCTTTATACGTCCGGTTCGGCTTGATCATGGCGAGAGTCGGAATGGATTAGCCGATCCAGATAGAGATCCTCACTGCAAGAGCGGGCTGATCTAGCCAATATCCCGGTCTAGAGATCGCTCAAAGAATCCAGCGAGTGGGATCGGCGAGTTTGTCGCTGATCAACCTCCCTATCCTCTTGATCCTTTCTCCTTGAATA
Organism: Lepidium aucheri; assembly: GCA_900406435.1. Lineage (NCBI taxonomy): Eukaryota > Viridiplantae > Streptophyta > Magnoliopsida > Brassicales > Brassicaceae > Lepidium > Lepidium aucheri. Next base: position 353 of record OVBA01002471.1, on the reverse strand, counting down.
GCTTAAACCCTATTTCGCATTTCTTACTCTGTTTTTGTTGCATTTCTCTGTTTAGCAAATTTAAATTCTGTATAGTTTTTGTCTTTAGTCTATTTTGTCCTATTTGCTAGTTTGCGAGCTTAGAATATTTTTAGGATCTATCATTGTGACAAGATGCTAGATTAACTNGATGCTAGATTAACTTGAACTAGGATCTGGTATTAGATAGGTTGTTTACAAGCACTTCCGAGTATTGGTTCGACAAACCCACTCTACTCACCACCATACTCTAAGATTTGATAAGAGAACCGCTAATAAAGTCCTTTTATCAAATTGGCGCCATTGCCAAATTGGAATTTGCTTGTTTCAATTTA
>OVBA01002470.1:0-34168 GCA_900406435.1 Lepidium aucheri | reverse complement strand
TCAATACACCCGATTCTAATGTCATTATTCGAAACCGGTCCATCACGGTATTGACTTTTATATTAGAATACATAAACTTTAATATGAACTTGAACCTTATATTTAAACCGAAAAACACATCGACCACGCATAACAGAAAATATTCTTACACATATAATTACCTTACACATCCCTATTCCGGTCTGATATGAAGACAACTTCAGGAGAGTCTTCAACAATTTCTCTCAGCTTGAAAAGAACCAAGCCAAAGATTCCATTTTCACTGTCTACTATGCCATATGAAAGAGGGAACATTTGAAAATTCTCGTCCTGGCAACAAGCTGATATAATTGAACCTCCAAATCTCGATTTTAGACATATACCACTGCCAATAATAACCTTCCGCATAAATGAAAATCCTGCAATTTAAGTACCAAAAGAAATGAAGTTATACTAAAAATGTTGCATGTCCATTGCATCTTGACCAACCTCTAAATAACAAACTCCCGGAATTGTATTTTTGTAGCAAAGAGTGGTAGCTTGGTAATAAAGCATAGCTCCCTACAATTGAGCCCAACGCTACATTCATGGCAATCTCTCTTGCTCTCCATGCCTTCCAATATGATACATTAACATGATAATCATCTAGCAAATACTTTTGGATAGCACCAATATCCAAAAATGATACAGTACATATATTTTGACTTCATAATCTCACCGATCACTTTTGTTGCACTAATTTGTGGAAATCCTTACACTTGTCGACCGAACATGCTTGAGTTAATGTAGCCTGCCGGATCTGGAATGTATCCATTTTGTCAATAGATGTCGCATATATTCGCCATGGACATGCTGGAGAAATGCATAGTAGTGTTATGCTTTTTTGGTTAGATCTATCACATCGGAAATGGAATTTACGGTTGATTGCGTATATAGCTATTTTGATAAGGTAAGCTTTTGTGGACTTGAAGATTTGTCCTACAAAAATCTTATCACCTTCGCAGTTTATGTCAAACAACGCAGCATCAAATCTACATAAATCTAGCATGTTAGTAAATGAAGTACGTCTACATGTAGTAGTTCCATAAAATAACAATATGTATAATATTGTACCTCCCATATTAACGTCATTGAAAACCGGATGGGCATCTCTCCAAAAGAATGTAGGATCACTGCTCTTATCATTAACAAAATCATTGAGAGCCTTCATATTTCTCGCAGTGAAAGCACAATTCGTACAAGGCCTACTATTTTCAACTTCATATAGCTCGTTTGAAAATTCATGAGTTGAATCGGCCAATAACATGTTGCTTTTTGATGATTTGCCTTTGATATGTTGTGACAACAGATCCGGATTAGTTGGTTGTATCTGATACCCTCTGTTGTTACTCTTAGCCCTGGGCATAGTTGGAAACATGACGAGAAATTAAAGGAACGGGTCAGGAAGAGTTAGTTTGGAAAATTAGATTCACTTCCCAAACAATTACCGTTACAAAACGGGATGGGAATTTTGGGAATCGGGAATAGTACAAGAATTTTGAGACTCAAAATTTACTTTCCGAACTATTCTCGAAGTTCTACTAAATCGGGAAATTGTGGTACACATACGAAAAATAATTTGGGAAATACGAGTAATCAAAAATCTAAGAGTATTATTATAAATTATATAATCTATATAACAAAAATAACAATGTATAAAATATATACTGATGTTCAATAAACAAAAATATAAAATTACAATATTAGAATTTGTAATAAACCAACAATAGCAATTTTTACCAAAAATACTCGTATATCCATATTGAATCATTTGTATTCATCGCAAGGTTCTAAAAATTTAAGTCAAATATTTTTATAGGCTTGATCTTAATTATTTTAAATATATCAAATATTTGAATCTAATATATTTTAACATGTTGTTAACTTAAACAAATACCCAACAAGAATTCAGGGAATTCCAGAACCTATTTTCCAACCCTTTTCCTTACCTGTTTGGATATTATTTTTGGATCCAAAGGGAAAATTAGGATTTCTCATTCTCAAAAAAGATGAGAATTACAAGACGAAACAGAACAGGAGTCCCAATATGCTCAGAGCTAGCTGCTTTCCGAATCAATCAGAACATCAATGGTGGAGTTTTGAATAGCGGCATACAATGACACATCTAAAAATGCATCACTACTATCTGGTATAGTAATTCCACACACTGTATTGTCCGTAGTACTATTAGTGTTTTCATTTCTCATGGACAACAATGCATCATGGTACGTGCCAAAAATAGTATCGAAACCATCACCTGCATCATGACCTGAGTAATCCTCTATACGCATCTGTAGATTTTTTTTGCCATGTGGAACAACAACTTCATCCTCATCTCTTCTAGGGATATGCGAGGTTTCTTTCGTTTCAGAACAACAATAGTTACATAGAGAGTAATTGGTTCAACCTCTCAACATAAGATGATAAAAAAATTCCAGGTCATTATAATCATTAATAACTTCAGGTTTTCATGCTTCCCTTTCATCGAAAGTCATCCATTATGGACTCTGATGAGAAAGCTTAAGATCTATTTCTTCAGTGTGGTCGCCCAATGCTGTATTTACCTCCTTCATCAGCTTACCCATGATCATTCTAGTGAATATGTGAACATACTAACTTGAAAACTCCCAACATTCCTCGTCAATATACCAACCACCACCATGCTTTTTCATCCAACAGCCTACCACCACCTTCACATTATTAGGATCTGCCTGTTCAAGACGGGAAATTGCAACATTTATTTTAGTTTGTTTAGTATATGTAGATCAATTACGAATAGTAGTTTAGAATTGTATACAAACTCTCGGTATAACAGAAAACTCTACAATCAAATTTCAGAAAGTTAATATACTACACATTACTAGAATGAATCAGACTCTAAGTTATTTTCACTTGAAATATCTTCACTATATTACATTCTATCTGTCTTTTCTGACGTTATGCAGTTGATGAAAGAATATAGTTCGATTGATTCTATATTTGTAGAACAAATATACTTTCAAACTATTTTAAAAATATTTTTATCTATATTTAGAATAGTAATGGTTACTGATACTAAGTAATAGTTATTTATGTGATTGTTTTAGTTGTTCAAGAAAAATGCTATTTATGTAGCTATAATTATAGGCACAATTAGTGACATTATCATGTTGACTTGCATATCTAAGAAAAATAGAAAATAAAATACTCAACAGCAACTATTATCGTTAGACTTCTTACCTAGAATAAGATTGTGTTGTCTTATATTTAATTAAATAAATGTCCGTTGGTTGGGATGTAATCATATAGTTGATCATCTGATTACACTTATATACTAATAATATATTATATAGCATATCTAAGTATCAAATCGCAACGGAGTTCATTTCGTCAAGATTCGTCGTCACACTATTGTTTATAACTTAAAAGTTTTGTTTTAATCCGAAATTGGTTGGTGTAAGCCAGGGAAAAGTTACAAACTTGCAAATAGTGTTTCGCATATAGTACCTCTACGCATGTAGCTTGCATACAATATGTAATCTTGTGTTGACATCGCCCATAGGTATATAATACTATTTTATATCATCCCATTTATAAATAGAAGTACAAAATTATGGACATTACACATATTTAGAGAAAAGCATACGTAACAAAACTACATTATCAAATATCTACATCAAATATATAAGTAGTAAGGTAATCCAGACATGCTGCGTATACCTTAATTATATGGACATGCTACACATATTTATTAAGTAGTCTACAACATCTATATAAGGCTAATTCAATTATTAAGGGGAAGCAAGTGTTTTTCCTTCATACCCACCCCTTCCATGAGGTATGTCCATTTTATATTGAACTTTTGCATGATGTTTTGTTTTGCCCTACATCAAGGCATCGTGTGCATCTTCTCTTGTTATTTTGCCTATTCCGCTACATTAATAAATAGTGATATATTAAGCACCTTCTACAAAAGAAGTTATTCTATATACGTAGACATACTATACAATTAGAATACCTGAAACTCCCCTCTTGCCTTACCGCTCAAAGGAGGATTGTTGGGCCATCTCCCTTGTTATTAAGGTTTAGTAATTCCTGGCTGATTGATTGAATAGTAAATATCTTCCCACTGTATACAGAGTTCCACGTACTAACCAGGTACGAAACCAATATAAGAGAAGATATTGACAACCTAAGGTGACTTGCACATGAAATTGCATGTGAGTAAAAAATACCTAGAGTCTAGTATACATAGCAGGAAGATGTGGAATCACCTAGGTGAACATATAAGCAATTACCATCTCTGGTTTCCACTTGAAACTCCAATGGGCTAATATTTCTAACCAAAAGCGCAGCTGAAGCCTCAAAGTTTACATTTACCATTACAGACACTCTGGGAGTCAAAAGCCCAGTATGCCGAATATCTAGTGATCTTCGCATTGCAAACCAACTCATAATGGTTGTCATGATGTACTATATGTTGGGTCAACATTTTTTGGTCATTGAAGCCTAATGGACCTTAAGTTGGTCATAAGTAAATAAGAAATGGGATAGAGCTTAAGCCTCTTGGAGAGCAAGTCTCCTGGAGAGCAAGCCTCTTGGAGAAGAAGTCTCTTGGGGAGCAAGTCTCTTGGAGAGCAAGTCTCTTGGAGAGCAAGTCTTTTGGGGAGCAAGTCTCTTCATCTATATAACTCGAGCTCCTCTTCTCATTCTTTAAAAAAACACACACAATTTTCACAGGGAAAACACAAGTCACGGTTTTAGTCTCAGTCCAAGAGTGTAGAGTAGACAAGACAGTTCGTAGATTCCATGCTTTGGTGTATCATCGCTAGGCTTGATTCACGATTATAGGTTCTACAATTTTAACTCAATAAACACTCGCAGTTTACTTGGTTGGTTGCGGTTGAGAGTCCCAAGATAGAACTTTGTGAGCACGTTGATGATACACCAAACAACAGAATGTACGACCTTTGTGTCTACTCTACACTCCCAGACTAAAGAATAAAACATGAGAGAATTGTTTATGTTTTCTATGTGAAAATTGTGTGTTGTGTGTTGAGAATGAGAAGAAGAGCTTGACTTATATAGATGAGGAGACTTGCTCTCCAAGAGACTTGCTCCCAAAGAGACTTGCTCTCCAAGAGACTTTCTCTCCAAGAGGCTTGCTCTCCAAGAGGCTTACTCTCCAAGAGACTTGCTCTCCAAGTGGTTTGCTCTCCAAGAGACTTGCTCTCCAAGAGGCTTAAGCCCAATCCCATTTCTCATTCACTAATGACCAACTTAAGGTCCATTAAGTCATTAGGCTTTAATGACCAAAAATGTTGGCCCAACAATCCCCACATGAATAGAATTGAATCTAAACATTTGACTCGATAGACACTACTGACTAGACTTATCCAATAGACTAGATATAATGATGGACTTTCGAGAGTGTAATCAAAAAATTTCTGCATCTAAGTAAGTAGCATTTTTCAACTTTAAACACACTCGTTGTTAATATATGTCGGGTCTCAGCTATGTGTTTTGTTACCTTTCCATTTGTTCTTATCGTATACATCACTTGTATAATCGCTTAAGCTTAATTTGAGATTATAGGTTCTACAGTTTTAACTCAATAAATCTGCCCTGTTTTAGATAATATCTATAATTCGGATTAGGTTTAGCAAAATCGAAACCTGCCTTTGTGTTTTTCCACTAACGCTTTTGCAGGTTTCATATTCAGGAAACGATATATGTGATTCAGCTTCGTGTCTCTGCGGATCATTTCATTTAAGTTATAAAAATATCAAAATGGTGAAAACGGTATTTACGATCCCTCATTTGGTATCCGTAGCTTGTTACTAAACAAACCAGTAACAGAATTTACAAGCTCATTGCTATGTAAATCATTTTTGGGTTTTGATGAAACTGAACAAAAATGTTAACAATATTTGCAATATTAATATCTCTACGAATTGTTTTTTTAATTTAAAATTGAAAACTTAAAACTTTTTGAAACTGTATTTGTAAATCTTAATATATTCTACGGATTGTTTTAAATTATTTTTAAAATTAACATTATTATGATGAAGTGTATTTTGCTGTTTTCAGAGATACCGAGATAGAAAACATGGAATATCAGGTTGTCAAAAACACCGGTTTACCTATTGACAGTCAGACTGATAAGACGACACGTCAAAACCTATTCGGCGGGAATGATCTTCCTTCAATGATTGGTCAAATCGCTTCAATGCAATTGGCAAACACAGTTATGCCTATACCAGCGCTTCATTCAGCTCCAACGATGGGACCACTTCCCCAAAATTTGATGGCCAAGGGTTAAAATTGTGGCAGTTGAGATGATCTTTTTTCTGACAAATCTCTAGCTCAAGAAATTTGTCAAAGAGGATCAGCCATACCTTCCTCCGGGTAACACAGACAAAATGTTGTTTAACATTGTGGAGGAATGGAAACATTCTGACTACTTGTGTAAAGGTTAGACCTTAAACTGCCTTGAGAACAAGCTCTCTAAGGTCTACTATGACTACAAAATGTCTAAGACGTTATGCACATCCCTAATGAGAAGTACAAGGTTGAAGATGCTGGTTGTGAGAAATATGTTGTGGCAAAGTTTCTGAATTTCACAATGTTGGATTCGAAACCAGTAATGCAATAGGCGAAAGCCTTTCAACTAATCTGTCAAGAGGTTGAATCTGAAGGCATGTCAATATGTGAACCCTTAACAGTGAACACCATAATTGAAAAGCTTCCATCAAGCTGGCATGACTTCAAGAACTACCTGAAGCATAAGCGGAAGAAGATGAGTCTTGAAGATCTTCTCAACAGGCTTAAAACTGAAGAAAGAAACATGGGACACTTTCCGATCCGGTTGTCCTTTCTCACCATGATGTGCACATGGTTCAGCACAAATCCAAGGGAAAATGCAAAGTTGTTGCCTCGTCTTCACTGAAACATGTTTCTTCGAAAAGATTCAAGAAACAGACTAATCTCAATGAAAAGAGAAAGTTCAAAGGGAAATGTCACAACTGTGGCAAATTGGGACACAAATATGAAGAGTGTTGTAGAAAGCCCAGGAACAACGGGAGAAAGAACGACCAATTGAATATGACATAAAAGGAACTTGTGGCCGTAACCACTGAATGTAGCATGGTTCAACAAAGTAACCCATGAGAATGGGGATACGACACTTGTACCTCAACACACATTTGTATTGACAGAGAGTTGTTCATCTCATATCGTTTGAGTTCGCCAAACCATAAGTTGAAAATGGCAAACGAATCTAGGTATAGATTGCTTAGAGTCGGCACTGTGGTACTCAAGTTCACATCTTGACGTGAAATCACCCTAAAGAATGTCAAGCATTGCCCTAATATGAGGTAGAACTTGATTTCCACAACTCTAATGGAGGAAGCTGGTTTTGGAATCAAATTCATTGGAGGAACAACGATTCTGACTAAATTTGGGGTGTATGTGGGGGGGGAAGCCTACCGGAAGGATGGAATACTCAAGATGTGTGTTCAAGCTATCCCTCGTAAGGGAGTAAACGTCTCTGCTACTGCTGTTTCTACCTCCACTGTTGGTGCTTCGACATCTGCTATTGTAGCTAATAATGTTGTTGTTGCTTCTACTTCTTCTGATGTAATTTTTGATGTTTTAATGAATGAGAAAAACCCAGTTGCTTATTTTGTTGACTCTTTTGATAATTGGAAAAAAGATTATGTCATGTTAACTATAAGTCTATTTAAATACTAATGAACTTGAACCTAATGCCCAAAAACAAGCAAAGAAAAATGTGAAGTATGCTCACAAGCAAAACGCACTAAAAACTATCACCCAAGTTCAAAGCACAACTGAACCTCTAGGATTAATTCACACATACTTGTTATTTAAAATTTTTGCCAACTAGAGGAGGCAAAAAATATTTTGTAACTTTCATTGATGATCACACAAAAGACTGTTATGTATATTTATTCATATCAAAGATGAAGCCTTGGAAAAATTCAAGGAATATAAAAGAGAAGTTGAAAATTAACTAAGCAGCACTATTAAAATAGTTTGCAGTATCGTAGGAGGTGAATACGATGGACCTTTTAATGGATACACCTCACACATACTATCAGAATAGGTCTACTCTTCGACCTCCACCTATCCAGAGGCAAGACTATGAGATCAAGCCTCAGCTAATTGGATTAGTGAATCAATATGTCTTCAATGGTCTCCCTTGAGAGAATCCGATGGATCACATTGAGAACTTCAAAGACATGTGCAGTACCACGAGCTCGAATGGAGACCCTACAAACTATGTGAAGTGTAAGCTGTTTCACGATTCAATTTCTGAAAAAGCTTCTAGATGGTTGTGATATTTGCCTCTAGGTTCATTGACTACATGGGCTAAAGTTAGAGCTGCCTTCTTGGATCAGTTCTATACTAGGGATGAAGCCTTCACCTTCATCGACAACTTGGCTGCAAATTCGGGGAACCATTGTCCACAATATGATCAAAGTAGGAAGGTCAATGGTGTGGAGATTCACAGGATTGATGAGATTTCAGAGAAGCTCGACATGCTTATCAAGACAAGTCGTCGAGATAGCCGAGGAGTGCATCAGCTGGATGACACTAGGGAAGTCGATCAAGTTCAGGTTGAGTCTGATATGTCTGAAGATCAGAAAGAGGTCGATTATGTTAATTGGCAAAATAGGGGACAGTACCAGAACTACCTCTCATACAGGAGCACCAATATCGAGAATCCACAGGATATTTTCATACCACCTCCAGTAATGCCACATGGATCACCATTTCAGGGTAAACCGTTTGTGCAGAATTCATGGCAGAGATGGAACAACCAAAGGTCTAATTTAGGGGCTGGAGATTGGCGAAACCCTTACAAGCCTTACACACAAGAGGAGACACAACAAGCTAGTTCATCTGGAACTTCTAATGATGAGATAAAAGCTTTCAACCGAGCAGCAAAAGTCTACTAGGGATCTCAATTCTAAAGTGGACAGCACGTACAATGATTTGAACAATAAGTTTGAATCTGTCTCAGTACACTTGAAGAAGCTCGATACACAAGTGGCACAAACGGCTGAAGCTATGAGGAGACCACAAGGAGTTGTACCAGGTAAAATTGAGAAGAACCCTAGAGAATCTTGCAATTTTGTGAATCTTAAAGCTAAGGAACTCGAAGTGGATAAGGAGAGCAGCTGTGAGGGTGAGGATAAATATCGACCTCATATACCTTATCTCAAGGAGCTTGTCAAGCAAGAAGATCAAGGAGAATTCACCATTCCTTTTTTTCTTGGCAAGTTGAAGTTTGGTGATGCTTTATTTGATATCGGTGCTAGTGTTAGTGTGATCTCGTTGGAGACAATGAGGGAGCTTGGGATCGAGCTTATGCAGGAGCATACTTCATCTATTTTGTTTGATGATGCCACTTCTAAGAGTCCAAGAGGTAGGTTAGTCGAGTTCACACTTATTGTGGGAAATGGCAAGGTTCCAACCGATTTTATGATTGTTGATATGGCTAAGGAAGGAGATGTGCCCATTCTGTTGGGTCGACCATTTTTGAATACTGTTGGGGCGAGGATTGACTTTCCAAACCAGAGAGTGGTGCTTGAAAATGTTGATAAAGGAGTCTCCTATCCTATTAGAAAATCGACTAAGGATCTATGTGGTGTGATAAGGAGTTGTGTTGAGAATGAGAAGTGTGAGGTTGTGAACTTGATCAACATAAAGTTGGAGTATAAGGAACTAGAGTATTGGTCATCGGATGAGGAGTATGAGATCTATCATGAGCAAGCAGGAGAATCAGCTGAATATGATGATAATAGTATCCATATTGAGAAACCCGATGAATACTATGAGAATATACTACAAAATTTGTGTTTGAAGATTTTTGCAAGAAGACTTAGTCTTGAATCTCCTGGACCATACTCGGTGAAGGAATTGAAGCCTGATGGACATATAGTGTTGCTGGACACAACAGGAGCTGAATTCCACAGGAAGGATGAACAACTCAATGAGTTCATCAAGGATGAGATGAAAACCAAGGGAGTGATCATTCCTCCCAAGGATCATTTAGCCAATAGGTGGCATTCAGGTCAAGCTATTCACTTTAAACAAACGCTGAGTGGAAAGCAACCCACTAATAGGTAGTTTTTATTTTCATTGTTTTTCTGTTTTGGTTTGATTTTTGGTTTTGTTTTAAGTTTGTTTTAGGTGAGAAAAATGGACAAAGGAGCTCTGATCGATCGATCCATTCAGTGATCGATCCATCCATTCAGCGATCGTTCGATCCATTCAACGATCGATCGATTAGTAGTGTTTCAAGGGTTTGCGTAAGACCTATTGATCGATCTACATATATGTGATCGATCGACCATCAAAGAAAAAGGTATGTGCTCAATCTTGTGATCGACCTCAGCAGGAGGATCGATCAACCAAACATGCAAGGAGAGAAACAGCCGATCTGATGATCGACCTGTAGATTGGCGTCGATCAATCGTCGAGGATCAACGATGTAAGCTCGATCTGTTGATCGACTTGCACAGTCCTTATCGATCCATCAGTGCTTTTTAAGGGGTACAATCGATCGATCAACACCTTGATCAATCAACGGGCCAGATAAGTCTTTATACCTTAGAAAGCACGGGTTTTGTTCAAAATATTTCTTTCGCGGGTTTAGGCAATTTTTTAGGCAAAAATCTTGAAAATCTTCTATCTTCCTCGATTCTTAACAGTTTATTTTGATTCAAATGCCTAACCTGATCAAAATTTTATCCTCTATCCAATTATCTATTCATCTGATTTGATTTTCAAAGTTATGGCTTCTAAATTATCGATTTAGAAGTGACGAAAATTGGTGAGATTTTTGGGAAATCTAGATTTCTATTTATTATTGCTCAATTGTGTTAAACCAATATGTATTCATGATTCTATGATGCTTTCGATCAGTCTTACCGATTATATTGTTAGGTTCTTGCCTAGAAATCGATTGTTAGGTTGTTGGAGAATTTTATATGAATTTTGGATTTTCAAATGGAACTCGGAATTTGTGTTGTTAGTTGAAGCATTGCTAGATAATTTAGATTTTCTATAACTGATTTTTCAATTGATTTCACATAATTCTTAGCAGTTGATGTGCTTGCTGTGACTAACGCCTTTTTGCTTTGTTTTGTTTCTTGTTAGTTGTTATGTTCAGATTTTAACTCTATCTATGCTATGCTTTTGAGCTTTTGAAACCTGTTGCCTAAGGAACCATGATTTTTGAGGATTGTTGCACCCTTATGCTTTTAGGATCGTTGATATGCACTTGCTGGGAGTTGATTGACTTTTGGAAAACCTAGAGACAAAGCATCTTTTCAATGACACATATCGATTTTCAGTTATTTGCAGAATCTATGCCGATTTCAACTTTAACCTTACTTAATTTTCTTGTCAAGGGGCTTGGTATGTAGTGGATCGGATTTCTCTCTACAGTTCTAAAAGACTATTTTGTGTGAGTATGGTTCCCCTCTCTTAGATGTTCGAATGTTTTAAGATTCTGGAGTAACTATAAAACAAAGTTGAAGCATTACAGAACTTGGCCAAGGATCAAAAATTTTGTTCCAATGAAGCCTCTTTTTCTTTCATTCTTTGAGTTGCTAAAGAACCAACCAGTTAAAAAAATAAAATGATACCCTAGGTAAGTAGGGAAATATCTGGTTGGACAGCCAATAGAAAAAATAAACTGATACCCTAGGTAAGTAGGGAAAGATTGACTGAGCAGTCGATAAAAAAAATAAAATGATACCCTAGGTAAGTAGGGAAAAGTCGGCTGCAAATGAATGAAATGAGAGGAAAGGAACCATAGAAAGATAGTCTTGTGTTCAGGTTAAGGCTGATGATGAGTCCATGTCTTCATTGACCGATACTCCCTTGATGAGACAACACTTAGATTAGGAAGTCGGTATAGTGCATTTGGGTATTTTGATATCAATCGTGGAGTCTAATTGGCAAGAAACTAAGTCTGGGGGAAGTACAAGGTGGTCTCGATACCAACAGGTAAGTGTTGATTGGTTCATATGGAGTGTATTGTGCAATGTCTGATGGCGAATGAGTTCCTTGAGAGAATCTTCTCTTTGTTTTTTTCTTTCTTTGCTTGAGGACAAGCAAGAAGCTAAGTCCGGGGGAATTGATATACCTTTATTTTTTAGCTTTTGAGCTCATTAACATGCCTACTTTTAGAGTTTTTTTCTGTGCTTTGAGTCACTTTCAGCTGGATAATGTAGGAACTTGGATTATTGGCATTAGAGTCTCATTTGGATGGTTTTTGGAGCATTACTTGAAGTTTCATGGATAAAGCCTATGATTGATCGATCAACACCTTGATCGATCAATCAAGCTTGCTTGCCAGATCATTGTTCGACCACACGATCGACGTGTTTAGCTGGAAGATCGATCTCACAAGATAGTGATCGATCGATCAACACCTTGATCGATCGATCAACGAGCATCTGAAGCAAATACCTATTTTTCCTTTTTTGCACCTAGATCTCAGGACATATAAATACTTCTATTTTTTCTTTCTTTCACATATCGTTCATTATTCACAGAGAACTTTTAGAGTTATATAGTAAGCTAGAGAGAGAGAGAGAATTCAACATTGAGAAGAATCTCTAAACTCCTTTTTATATTTTTATGCAATTCAAGTTTATTTTCATCATGTCTTTTGTTTCAATCTCAATTATGTATGAGTAGTTCACCAATCAGCTTTAGGGTTTCTAGGGATTTAGGAATCAATGATTAGGGACAAACAGAATCATATCTAATAAGAGTATTCTCCATCTAATTCTTGTGCTTAATGCTTAAAGTAGTCTGATCAACTAATCTATGAACCAAGGTTGTTAGCTCTCCAAAAGCTTGCTAGAAATCTGAACTAGATTAGATGAGCAATCAATGCTAAACCGTGTTAGCTGATGTTTAGGTTGATTGTGAATCGTGGAACCTACTTGTTTAATGCTTATTCAAAATTTGGAACCAACGAGAGTTAGGACCTCTAGATTGTCGAGTACAGTCTCAAGTAATACAAGAGTAGGCTTGTTATACCTTTCTGTTCAAGTCGAGAATTGAGCTTAAATATTAGTCTGAATAGTTTCCCTAGTTAGGTTCCTATTTCCCGATGAATACCCTATCCCTGGTGCTTTTTATAATATCGTTTACATCGTTTAAGCTGCTAGTTTACTTTCAAAATCTGATTAGCATAGGTTGAGAATCATAGTTGATAATCAATAGTGCAATACTTGGTTCTTCGTAGATACAATCCTTAAGTACTACTACTTCATTGTTGTGTACTTGCAATAGATAGCTTTAGGTTAAAACCTAATACGCATCAGGTATCATTTTTTTTATTGGTTGCCCAACCAGTTTCTCCCTACTTACCTATGGTATCAATATTTTTTTTAGTGGTTGGTTCCTTAGCAACTCAAAGAGTGAAAGCAAGAGTAACGTCATTGGAGTTTTGATCCTCAGTCTACTAACATTACATCCAACTTTGTTTTTAGCTACTTCAGAGATAACGCATTCAGCACAAAATGATAATGAGAGGGGAACCATACTCACACAGAATAGTCTTTTAGAATTGAAGAGAGGAATCCGATCCGATGTATACCAAGACACTTGACAAGAAAATTAAGTCAGGCTATGGGAGAAGTTGGCATGAGATCCTTTGAATACTAAGATGAATATGGGTTGTTCAGCCTCAGGGTTTTCCAATAGTCAATCAATACCTAACAAGTGCAAATCAATGGTATTTAGTTCATGAAATCCTCAAAAATCATAGTTCCTACAAATCAGTTTTTAAGCTCAAAAAGACAAAAAATAAATAGAAAATGTCTGAAAAATTAAAGCTAAAAAGAAAAGAAAAATAGAAAAATGCATTAGTCACAACAAGTGTCCTCCCCCAGACTAACTTCACACCATTCCGGTGTGAAAATAAGCTGAAAGAAAGCACAACTTACGCATAAAAATAAAAATAAAAATAAGTCAAAGTACATAACAAAAATAAAAAAAAAGAGTGAGAAATATCATAGGGCTACTATGGACTCTAGCTCTCACGGTCGCCTAGAGCTTGACGACGACGTAGTAGGCAGCGATCCAAAGGTTGATGATCCTCGTCCTCAGATGCTTCAGCAAACTGATGTCCAGCAATGTCAGGTCTCGATGCCTCAGCTCTCGTGGTAGTCTCGGCTTTGTCCACAAAAGGCGTGTTCAGACAAAAGGCAACATGAATCTTCCTAAGTGCTTCCCAGAGTCGCGTCCTCATCGGATGCTTCCTCTTCTCATTCTCATACTGTCATCGCCTGTACTCCCTATCAGCGAAGTCATGAGAAAACAGAGGTACATCAAACTCCTCACTATACTCAGGAATAATGTGCTCAAGAGTCTGGACGACGTTGGGCTACGGTGGTGTAGGCGCAGGAGCAGTAGGAGCACGTCTCTAAGAGGTGTGGCGCTGAACTTGTTGCAGATTAGTATCAACCTCTGCAATCTCCGGATGAGTGATATGAGGCTCAAACATGATATTCTCTCGATAGGTGAGAGAAGTGACTTCTGGAGCGGAAAGCTGCAGAAAGCTTACCAACAGGATTGCCAATCCCGAGCATAGAACCACCACTTTTGTCTTCTTAGTGAGGTAGCTAAAGTTAGTCAAAACCCTGTCATCCAGATATGTAATCCTGTCTATCCTTTGAGTATCACTGATATCTAGGCGATGGAACATGAAGATAGGCATAAGAAGACTACCAATAGCCTTGGAGAGTGCGGAGTTTAGCAAGCCTCTGAAACAGCATTCTGGAAGCAGCTTGGCAAAAACGAATCCCCTGTTAGCGTCGTGAGTTTCATACTAAGGAACTGTACTGTCACCGTTACAGGTCTGGTACTGCTAGAGCAATGGCATGATGCAGAAGCTCCAACTCAGGTTTCGTCACAGCAGGGTTGATCTCTTTACACAGAAGGGTGGAGCCTAAGAGCTAGGCTACAATCCAAACTGCAGGGTACCGAATACGTGTAAGCTTCGAATCTCTACCCTGAAAACCTCCCTCATCTAGAATATGTCACAGGGCATCATTAGGCGCCCTTCTCTAGAGGGTAACCGTCCCTCAGCCGCCTCTCTAAAACTGTATATCTTGCAGATATCCCTGATTGTCATCATGTACAATGCTCCCTTGTACATATACGTGAAGTATATAGCATATACTAGAGCATGGGGATTTGCAGCCAAGTGGAGATTGTAGGTAGCAAGAAACTTTCTGATTGGCTCCGGGTACATCGGGTAAGCTTTGCACCCAAAGGTACCCAAACCTAACCTCTCGAGCATCCTAGAAACATCATCCAGAATCCCAAGCTTGTCCATCGTAGTGAGACAAAGGAACTTCCTAGGAAGCATCTTGTTCCTCAATAACTGATCATAAAAGATCCCATGGAATGCTTTCCATCCCATGGAACCTTCTTGTAAGTGTTCTCATTTTTCAGCAGAGATGGATCAGACCTGTTACCCAAATTCTTCTCAAACGACTCCCCATCAGGCCTATGCCATGACAAACATGTTCTCAAATCTAAACACCCAAAGTCTGTCTGGCTTTGTGGTTAGGTGATCCCCTAACTTTCTTCGTTGGCTTCCTCGGCTCATTTGTTCGCACCATCGTCTATAAACAATCAAACCAGAGAAAAGCAGAGAATTTAGCATCTCCAAAAAGGGCATGAGAATGTCAAAAATCTGAAACTTGAATGAGATTACTGTGAAATTAATTTCTAAACCATTTAGCAACACAAGCAAACATCCAGCAATGCATCAATTAATCACACAATATCTCAATTACAGACTTAAATTCCCAAATTCCCTATAATTCTCCTTCAACCTCTAAGCAAATATCAATCTCATTCTGGGTAAGTGTACTTCAAAATCACTAAACAACAATGATAGAGCATTGATTTTACACAATTAAGCAATAATCAATCAAAATTTAAAATCTCCCAAAATCTCTCAAATTTTGCGGACCGTAAATTGGTGATAGGAAGCCATACCTTGCTGAGAGAGAATGATAGTTGGATAATCAGAAAGAAGATGACAAACCGATTGGGGTAAGCTTTTAAATCGTTGAAAAACATTAAAAAAACAAAAAAATTATGAACGATTGAAACTTTTGGAAAAAAATCTCCTCAAAATCGCCCAAGAACAATATGTTTCTTAAATGTTTCGAGTTTTGATCCAAAAATCCTCGTTTTCCCGCTTTAAAAGGTATTTTCTGGTTCAATTTAAGTGAATTGAACCGGTTTTCCAAAACAGACATCCTACCAGGTTCGATGATCGATCGATCTGGGTGACGATCGATCGATTAATGTCTCTCGTGAAATTTCCCTCTTTCGATGATCCATCGATCACTCTTGTGGAGATCGATTGTTCGGTCGAGCGCTGGTCTTAACATTTCCACGATCGATCGATCAGACATTCAGAGATTGATCATCAAATCGAGCATGTGGTCCTTATATATCCATGATCGATCGATCCTAGCCTCAATCGATCGATCAAAGCCCTCTTATCAATTTCTCACCTAAAACAAATCAAACCAAACAAAAAATTAACCAAAAACAGAAAAACTATGAAAAGAAAACTATTTAATAGTGGGTTGCCTCCCACTCAGCGCTTGTTTAGAGTCATTAGCTTGACTTTCATGCCACTTAGATAGCGGATTGACTCTTGGGAGGAATGTTCACTCCCTTAATCTTATCTTCACCAATGATGAACTCCTTCAGTTGTTCATCCTTCATGTGGAATTCAGCTTCTGTAGCGTCCAGCAACACTACAGTTCCATTAGGGTGAATCTCCTTCATATAATATGGTCATGATGTCTCCAGTCCAAGCCTTCTTACAAAATCCTTAAGATACAAGTTTCGAACAATAAACTCATCATATTTATCAGACTTAACATCAAGGATACATGTATCATTTTTCTCAGCTGAGTCGTCTACTAGCTCACGACAAACACTGTACTCTTCATCTGATTCATATTCAAGTTCACAACTTCCCAAACTTGTATAAACCGAACCTTCAAATTCCAAAACTACTTCCTTCTCAATACAAGTGTTGATCATTCCACACAATTTACTCGTTGAAGCTCTGATGGGTAGGAGACTTCCTTATCAATGTTTTCCAACACAACTCTCTGGTTAAGGAAATCGATTTTGGCTCCTACCATATTAAGGAAAGGTCTTCCCAACAATATCAAGAACTGCTCCACCTCTAGCCATCTCAACCACTGTGAAATCAGTTGGTACTTAGCAATTTCCTACCAAAATAGTAAAATCAACTAACCTTCCCCTTGGGCTCTTGGAAGTCGCATCTCACAAAAGAAATGGATGAGTTCTGCTCCTGCATCAGATCAATCCCCAACTTCTTCATCGTCTCTAGAGAGATGATGTTCACACTTGCACCCGAATCACTAAGTGCATTGCTGAAAATAAGTTTTCCCAAGATGCAAGGTATAGTGAATTATCCTTGATCTTCTAGCTTAGTCAGCTCTTTTGGGACAGGGATTGGATGCATGTACTTCCCTTCCTTACTTGCAGTACACTCCTCAGTAACAGACTTCACAACATTGCATGACTCCTTCGGATTCTTCTAACCTTTTCCAGGTAGAGCTCCCTAAGGTCTTCTCATAACTTCAGCAGTTTGAGTGTCTAGCTTCTTTAGATGTACAGAAACTAACTCAAACTTGTTGTTAAAATCATTATACATGCTATCTACCTTTGTGTTGAGCTTGCGTGTGGTTTTCAGCTGCTCAGCTGCAAGCTACTGAATCAAAGCCTTAATCTCATCATTCAAAGTTCCTGAAGAGCTCGCTGGAGCTTGCTACTGTGATGCCTGCAGCTGATAAGACTTATAAGGTTTTTGCGAGTTGCTACCTTCTGAGTTCTGATTGTAAGGCTTCTGATTATTCCATCTCTAACCAGAACTTTGTACAAATTGCTTCCCTTGAAAGGGTTATCCCTGAGATATTACCAAAGCTGGAAATACTACATCATAGGGGTTCTCTTCGTTCGTGCTCCAGTAAGAAAGGTAGTTCGGATTCTATCCCTTGCTTTGCCAGTTCACATAGTCAACTTCCCTCTTCTCGTCCGATAACTCTGAATCATCTTGAACATGTGCTACCTCTCTGATGTCATCCAGTTGATATAAACCTCTTTGACTCCCTTATATCGAGTTTCTCAGCAATTTTGTCGATCCTCTGAATTTCCATGTTGTTGACCTTTCTTCCTCGGTCATACTGCGTATAGTGACTACTAGAACTTTCAGCCAAGTTATCAGTGAGAGTAAAAGCTTCATCCCTTGTGTTCGTCATGAAGTCGCCATTGCTTGCAGCATTCAAAGAGTTCTTGTACGACCAATCGATTCCACTATAGAAGGTGTATAGCAACCACTCATCAGAATACTCATGGTGTGGACAGTCTCGTTGGTACTCCTTAAACGCTCCCAAGCTTTATTTAAAGACTCACCAAAACATTTCTGAAACGCTGAAATATTACTTCTCAAGGCTGCACTCTTCGATTTGGTGTAGAACTGATGCAAGAAAGCAACTCTAACTTCTTCCCACATGGTGAGTTAACCTGGAGGCAAAGATCACAACCATCTTGAAGCTTTATCAGAAAGCAAATGGTGGAAAAGCTTACACTTAACACAATCTACAGGGACTCTATTCGAACTCGTGGTACTTGCATATATCTTCGAAGTTCTAAATATGGATTCTCTCCTGGAAGACTGTTGAAGACATATTTCTTCCCTAATCCAATCAGCTGAGGCTTAATCTCGTAGTCTTACTTCTAGATAGGTGGGGGAACAAATAGCAGATCTATTATGGTAGGAGTATCCATATCACCAATAGTTCGCTATTGAGACTGTTCGTGCTGCCTCCTAAGCATAGCTAAATCCCTCTGCAACTGCTCAACAGTTTGTTGCACATTTTGATTTCCCTGAATATTGTTCTGAATTTCAGGGTCTTCTGGAACCTGCTGGTTTTCACGATTCATGGCTCTTGCTTGTCGGTTTTCACGTTCTATTCTAGCAAGTTCCTCGTTATCAAAACCCAATAGGTTTTCTGATCATTGACTTCTTCTCACCATAAACCTGAAAGAAAAACAAAAACAAGACACAAAGGAAAAGCGTAAGTAATAGACTAGAAATCAAATCTCAATAGAAAGGAAACCAATTGGTTTCCCGTCAACGGCGCCAAAAACTTAATGTCACAAAGTTTTAACCCTATGAATCTACTCCAAGAGCACAACAATGTAGTAGTACTTAGGGATTGAATCTACGAAGAACCAAGTTTACACTTTCGATTATTCAACTCTAATTCAAGTTATACCAAAAAGTAATTCGAAATGAAAGACTAAAAACTTAATGGTTTGCAAATACGATTAACAACATCAAGCATCGGGTATTCATCAAAAAATAAAAAACAAACCAGGGAAAATATTCAGGAACTATTAAGCACAACTCGACTTAAATATAAGAGTCTAACAAACCCACTGTCGTGGTATCTATTACTCTATCAAACAAGCTAGAGATCCTAACTATCGTTGGTTATAGATTATAAATAGGCATTAATGAATTGGTTCAATTATTTGCAATTAATCCTAACAATCAACTATTGTTGGTTAAGTTCAATTGCTCATCGGTACTAGTTTAGGAGTTTAAAAAGCTTTTGGAGAGTAAAGAAGCTAAGATCGTAGACTAGGCTATCAAGCTAATCTAAGCATTTCACACAAGTATAGATGGATAATTTCCAGTTATCGAATCATATTTAATCCCCAATCATCAATTCTTAAATCCCTAAAAACCGTAAGCCTAAAAATGAAACTACTCAGCTATGATTAAGATAGAAACAAAAGACATGATGATGAAGAACATGAAATTGCAATTGAATTAATAAAAGGGTTTAAGAAATCTTCTCAAAAGTATGGAGGAAATATTTTCCCTCCAAAGAACTCTCTCAGCCAAAAATAAAACTCTCTCTGCGTTTCTAAAAAATGAAAATAAGGTTTTATAGGTCCTAAAAGTTCGAGGTACAAAATAAGACAAATTAGGTTTTATTCTTCGCAGGATTGAGGATCGATTGATCAGTGTTGAGCGTTCGATCACTCAAAGGTCTTGTTCAATCAACAAGTCGTGCACAGTCATCAGTGGAGAGAATGATCGATCGATCATGAAGTGTGAGTTCGATCAACGAATCGAGCACAACTCTCACTAAGGAGAGTGATCGATCGATCATGAGGTGTGAAGTTGATCAACAAATTGAGTGCAGCTCTTGCTGAAGAGAGTGATCGATCGATCATGAGGTTGATCGCTAGATCAACAATCTTTTACTGAAATTCAAGAAATTGCTCTGATTTGTTCTGAACCATGCTCTGTAGGTATAATCCAAATTAAACATGTTTTCCACCTGAAAAGACACTAAAATACAGACAAACATTCTGAAAACATGCGAATTAATAAGCTTAAAACCGATAAAAATTAGATATATCAATCGCTAATTGCTCTTTGTTTACAAACTATGCAGTTATAACCGAGTATCCGTTGAATTCTTTCCAGCTTCGTTTCAGGTTAAGGATCTCAACACAAGGGCCCCATTGTTCCACGACAAGACTAAAAATGCACTGTATGAGTGGCCGAAGCTTCCTCTCACCATCACTACCTTCTTTGCATCTTCTACTCAAAAAACCACATTCAAATCGTGGCACTTAAGGCTAGGTCAACTCCATTGTCTCCAAATTTTCTTCACCTGTTACTATTTCTTTTGAAAAGCACTTCTCTTGTTCTGATTGTTTGATGAATAAAAGCCACAAACTCTCATTTTCTCAAAACTCCATACTTCAAACCAACCATTGCAAGTTATAAATAGTGATGTCTAGACCTCCCCGGTCCTTTCAATCGATTCTTACAAATACTACATCATCTTTGTTGATCACCATACACGAAATACATGGTTTTACCAAACTCAATTTCATGATATCTTTTTTGCCTTCAAAAGTCTTGTTGAAAACCGATTTCAAACCAAAATACAGACCATATATATTTTCAGACAATGAGGAGAATATATTGGCCTTCGATAGTACCTTGCAACTCATGGGATAAGTCACCTCACACCCCAGAGCACAATGGAATATCTGAAGAAAACACAGGCATATTGTTGAGACCGAACTTGCTCTACTCACCCACGCCTTTGTTCCAAATGTTTGCTGGACTTATGCATTAGGCACAGTTTGTCTACCTTATTAATCGGATGCCCACTCCTATCTTAGCCAACACATCACCATAGTTCAATATATTCCATCAAGAACCCAATTACCTTAAGCTCCACATCTTTGGTTGTATGTGCTTTCTGTAGCTCCGCTCGTACACCAAGCACAAATTAGAAACTCGGTCAGAAATATTTGTCTTCCTTGGCTACTCACTATCTCAGAGTGCATACTACTACTTAGAACTAAAATTCGGCCGCATTTATACATTTCCCAAATTCCCACCGTACCTGAAACAGACAAAAAAAAACCACACAAACCACACCAAATCCCACCATTAGCACAGTCCCACTTCGGTCAACTCTGCATCACCACTCAGATTTGCCGCCGCAACAACCGCCATTGTGCTTAGCTCTTTCGCCGGAATTTTTGTCATCGTCCACACCATTGGTCACACGATTATAGTCACAGAGAAGTCTTCCAGACCCTATTTACACAGACCATGAAATAGGCCCAACACAATAGATATAGGCTCATCAATATATTCTGATCCAGTGACCATTAACCTCTCTATTGCTTAATGGGCTAACTTCACCAATTTCCTTCAGTCCAATATTTGTGACTAGATCTAAGAATTTTATTCCAGATACAACATCATCACCGACGGCAACTTCACCACCGTCGGTTCTTCCCACAATCGAATCGCCACCACCGATCAACATGCACCTTGTGCACACTCGTGCAAAGAATCACGTCACAAAACTTGTGAAGAAAATGAATCTTAGTTTGTAGTCAAGCCACCAACAGAGACTAAGCCCAAGAACCATAAAATTAAGCTTTGGCTGACGAGAATTGGAAAGTAGTAGTGACTGAAGAATTCAATGCCATAGTACGGAACCAAACATTCACTCTTGTACCACCAGCTCCGAATCAAAATGTGATTTCCACCAAATGGCTCTTCACGCTAGAAATCAATACTCATGAAAAAATTCAAGTAATACATATTTGCACACTTTAGAATATAAGAACTTCTTTTCTTATTGATTTAGAAAACTCTCTCAAAACCTAAACCTTTCTTTCTAAAGTCTTAAGAACAAACCTCTTAAGCTCCCTATTTATAGATTAATTGCCATGAATCTAATCTATAGATTTGATCTTATCTCTTGGATTTGATCTTATCTCTTAGTAACTAACTCTTACTAGAGATCTTATCCTATCTCTAAAATAACTAACACTTATTAAAGAGATAGCTTGTTCATCAAGGAATTAACCAACGTTTTCTCCCATAATTCCAAAATGAATTTTGGGTTGTGTGAACTCGATGACTCCTATCTTGCTTCTCATCTCTTTGAACTTGTTCCTTACTAAAGCTTTGGTTAGGATGTCGGCCTTCTGTTCTTCTCCTGAAACGTGCTCCACCTCAATCTGATCATTCTCGACACACTCACGAATGAAGTGGTATCTCAAAAGTATGTGCTTGCTTCTTCCATGGAAGATTGGATTTTTGGAGAGAGCTATAGCCGATTTGTTGTCTATCTTCAACACAATCTTCTCATCTTTGTTAAGTACTTCCTTCATAAGTTCTTTAAGCCATAATGCTTGTTTAGATGCCTCATTTGCTGCCATAAATTCAGCTTCACAAGAAGAGAGTGCCACGGTTGGTTACTTTTGTGAATTCCGAGAGATTGGTGAGGATCCAAAGAAGAAGACTTGACCAGAGGTACTTCTTCCATTATAAATGTCAATGTTGTGACTACTATCACTATAGCCTATGATCCTTTTGGATCCTTCCTTCTTGAAAAAGAGACCTAAAGGTTATAGTTCCTTTTACATACCTTAGAACTCTTTTAAGAGCTACTCCATTTGACTTTTTGGACTTTGCATGTATCTACTCAACACTCCTACTGCATAAGACAAGTCTGGTCTAGTGTGGAGAAGATATCTCAAGCTTCCAATTGTTCTTCTATAACTTGTGGCTTCTATCTCGGGTTCAATTTTGGCCTTAGATAGCTTCAAATTAATCTCCATTGGTATGCAAGTTGAATTGCATTCATTCATGTCATTGTCTAGGAGTATTCCTTTAGCATAACCTTCTTGTTTGATCCAAATACCATCGACTCCTTGATGTACTTCAATACCGAGATAGTAAGTTAACTTACCGAGCTCGGTCATCTCAAACTCTCTAGACATATCCTTCTTGAAGCTATGGATCACTTGTAGAGTAGTTCCGGTGATAAAACAAATCATCAACATAGATAGCTATGATCACGAATTCTTCCTTAACTCTCTTGACGTAGACCGATGATTCTTTCTTACATCTTGTGAAACGCATTCTCTTTAAGACATGATCGAGCTTGACATTCCATGCTCTCGGCGCTTGACACAAACCATACAATGCTTTGTGAAGAAGATACACCTTATTCTCTCCACCTTTCTTCACAAACCCTTCAGGTTGTTGTACATAACTGTTTCACATAAATCACCATTCAAGAAGGCTGTTTTGACGTCTAAATGATGAATTTTCCATCCATGTGTAGCTGCAAAACCTATGAGTATATGAATGGTTTCAATACGAGCCACTGGTGCAAAACTTCCTCATAATCGATGCCATGTTGTTGTACATATCCTTTGGCCACAAGTCTTGCTTTGAACTTATGAATTGTTCCATCGGCATGTCTCTTAAATTTGAAGATCCATTTCAACCCAATAGGCTGAACTCCTTCTGGTTTGTCAACAAGAGTCCATGTCTTATTCTTAAAAATCGAATCAAGTTCAGTTTGCATAGCTTCAATCCACTCTCGAATGTCTTTAGCTTCCCGATAATTTTCTGGTTCACCATTTATCGTGAGAAGCAATCTTCCTCCTTCTAACTCAGCAAATAGAACGAAATCATCAAGGTACTTGGCTTATTGAGAGTTCGACCATATCTAGAAGTAGGTTGGTTATTTTTGGGTGAAGTTTCGGCAGTCACTTCATCGTTGTTAGCATTGTCTTCTTCGGTATCAACCTCGTGATTTTCATGATCGTTGCCTTGTTCAACCTCTTCATGATCTTCTTGAACATCTTCAGCTCCACTCTCTTCTCTGAATATGTTAAGTTGGGACACTTTAAACGACCCAGGTTCTAAACTTCAATTCGTAGTATTCCACTCCAAACTTTGGTTTTCATCAAAAACAACGTCCCTACTCACTACTATTCGCTTTGCTTTCGGATCATAGAGTCTGTATGCCTTTGTACCTTGTTCTGATCCTAGATTAATCACACATCTAGACCTGTCTTCAAGCTTTTCAAGATGTGGTTCAGTGATTTTTGCATAAGCAAGGACATCCGAAAATCCTCAAGTGCTTAATGTTCGGTTTTTTCTTCATGAGGCTTTCGTAAAGGGTCAGTCCTTGTAGGGCTTTCGTATTTATTCTATTAATGAGATATGTGGAGTGTTGGACTGTTCCTCCCCAAAACTCATTAGGATCTTTTATGTGCTTCAACAAACTTCTTGTCATCCCCATTAATGTTTGATTTCTCCTCTCCACAACACCATTTTGTTGTGGTGTGTAAGGTGCTGTGAGTTGTCTTGTGATCCCTTTATCTTCACAAAAACGTGTGAAAGGACTCAAAATAAACTCTCCTCCATGATCTGTATGAAACGTGTTAATAGACAAATTCAACTGTTTTTCAACAAGTGTCTTGAATCTTTGAAATCGATCAAAGGCTTCACTCTTCTACTTTAACAAAAACGTCCACATATATCTTGAAAAATTATCAATCAGCACAAGAATATAGCGATTATGTGATGGTGTTGAAGGAGAAATCGGTCCATATAGATCACCATGTATCAATTCCAATCCTTCATTCGCACGGAATCTCGATTTCGAAGAAAAAGAATGACGTGTTTGCTTTCCTTTTAGACACGAAACACAAATACTCTTCTCATGTTTCTTTTGTGGCAGACCAATGATCATGTTTTTCTACACCATATTGTTCATTACTTCATTACTAATGTGCCCTAAACGAGAGTGTCATAATTGTGTGATATCATCTTCTTTGACAAGAAGGCATCTCTGTTTACAAACTTGCAAAGAAGCTTTTTAAAGTCGATTTGTAGATCTTGTCACTTAATGTAACAATCTCCCTTTCGGATCTCTCATAGTCAATCGATCCCCTTTCATCTCTATTTCACATCCATTTTCTGTAGCTTGCCCAAGACTTATGATATTATGTTTAAGATCAGGAATAAAATAGATATCCTTAAGTTCTCGTTTCTCTTTATTTTTCCTGATGTAAACAATTGTTCCTTTGCCAAGTATATCAACCTGCGAATTATCTCCAAAGCGAACTTTTCCTTTAACTTCCTCATTAAGTTTAGAGAATAATTCTTTGTTTCCGATCATATGGTTACTTGCGCTGTTATCTAGATACCACATGCTTGATTCATCTCTACCAGTATCATATTTACGAGGAAATACCTTGTCTTCATTTAAGAAAACAGGCTCATGCATATAGAGAGATTCTTCTTCAACTTCTTCTCCTTTCTCGTCTTCATACTCATTGAGATTTGCTTCTGGTTGTTCTTGTGGTCTATCCGGACAAGCTGAGACAAAGTGTCAAGGTTTATCACATCTCCAACAAATCACTTTTGATCGATCCTTCTTAATATTCTGTTTTGGTTCTTTGTTATCCTCTTGATTATTTCGACCATTAGAGCGTCCTCTTCCTCTACCTCGTCCTTGACTATTGTTTGCTCTTCCTCCACCTCTTCCTCTACCTCCACTCGAATTTTCACTTCGGCCATAGGAGGTTTGATTTGAGTACATAAGCTTGTCTTGTTCTTCACCATGAGTTTCATTACTAACTCTCTCCTCATAAGCTTTTATCCTTCCTACTATGTCTTCAAATCTCGTTTTCTTTAAGTCTAGTACTTGCTCTAGAGAAGCCAAGATATGAATGAATTTATGTCTAGGGAGTCGAGTTAAAAAATTCTTAACCATCTTTGTTTCATCGATTGTTTCTCCAAGGGCTGCGGATTAAGCTGCTATTCCCGAAATCTTTCCAGCAAAATCATCCACCAAATCTGAATCACTCATCTTTAACCTATCAAGTTCAGTAATTAGGGTTTGTAAGCGAGCCTCCTTAACACGATCTTCACCTTGGTAGCGAGTTTTAATTGCATCCCAAAGTTCCTTAGCTGTTCCTTGATCTCTTACTTGTAAGATGAGAACTTCTGGTACGGACTAAAACAAGAGAGCAATCACAACATCATTCTTCTTTGGGTCTATCAATCTTGGTTCTATCGTCTCCCAAACTTCACTAACACGCAGCATGATCTTCATTCGCATTGACCAGACCGTGTAGTTTGTAGGGGTAANGACATTGTATCGAAGGCACAGCTGGGTCTTTGCTTCGAGATTGAACTTGAGACACTTCTCCCATTGTTGATTAGCTTGATGGATCGAAACCTAATAGCTCTGATACCAATTCAAGTAATACGAATTTGCACACTTTAGAATATAAGAACTTTTTTACTTATTGATTTAGGAAACTCTCTCAAAACCTAAACCTTGCTTTCTAAAGTCTTAAGGAACAAACCTCCTTAAGCTCCCTATTTATAGATTAATTGGCATGAATCTAATCTATAGATTTGATCTTATCTCTTGGATTTGATCTTATATCTTAGTAACTAACTCTTACTAGAGATCTTATCCTATCTCTAAAATAACTAACACTTATTAAAGAGATACCTTGTTCATCAAGGAATTAACCAACAAAAGTTGATCACTACAAAGCCAGGTTAGTAGCAAGAGGGTTCAATCAAGAATATGGGCTAGACTATGCATAAACGTTTAGTCATGTGATTAATTTAACTACAATTCAGATGGTACTTGATGACATCATTGAAAGATTACTACTCTTGCAGACAGATTCTCGTTGAAAGATATGGAAGATTTGTCATATTTTCTTGGCATTGAGTCACAAAGACAACAACTAGAATGCATTAAATGCAGCGGAAATATGTACTAGACTTTTTTTGACGGATAAATATGCATAAAGACAAACTGATCACATCCTCGATGGCAACACACCCACGATTAACAGTCTCATCCAGTTCCAAGCTAGCTGATCTGCGAGAATACATGTAGGTTGTTGGTAGTCTCCTATATTTGGTGTTTACCAGACACAAAATAAGTTGTGCAGTTAACAAGTTGTCCCTGTTCATGCATACAACAACGGATCTCCACTGGCAAGCTGCCAAAGGTATGTTGAGATACCTTGCAGGCACACCTACTCATGGGATTTACATATACGCCAACACCAAACCAATAATTACATGGATACTCAGAAGCATATTAGGCTGGTGATATGGAAGATTTTGTGTCTACAAATGGCTACATCATTTATCAAGGACGTACTCCAATTTCATGGTATTCAAAGAAGCAAAACGGTGTAGCCCGTTCATCCACTGAAGCTGATTACCAGGTTGTTGCAAATGTGGCAGCTGAGCTATGTTGGGTATGTTCTCTTCCCCTTGAGCTACATATTACATTATCCTCAACTTCTATTCTCTATTGTGATGAAATAGGAGCCACATACCTTTGTGAAAACCCTGTTTTTCACTCTAGAATGAAGCATATTGCATTGGACTACCACTTTGTTAGAGACAACATCAAGTCTGGAGCTCTTCGTGTAACACATGTGTGGACCAAAGATCAACTTGCAGATGCTCTTACCAAAACCTTTCTCATGTCTGCGATTTGAAGAGTTGTGTTCCAAGATTGGATTCATCAAGGTCCCTCATTTTTGGGGGACATATAGACTAGATAAGGAAAGGACAAGTATGTAAATACATTTTGTATACCTAGGTCATTGAATACTTTGTATAAATATTGTAATTCATTATCTAATAAAGTGATTCAACCCCCTCAAACATATAAAGAAAAGAATCTGAAAAAGAAGCTCCTTAGTCTCATAAAATTATCTGTGTAGAGAAGAAAGACTTCAATGAATCTCTCGCGCTCCCATACTAACCCTATCAGCAACTATGTGAAGCAACTCCCATACTAACCTTATCAGCAACTATGTGAAACAATACTGTCCTAAACTCGAGAAATACTCAAAAAATTCCAAGACCATCCGCAAAGCATCTATAAAATTTGAAGGCTGGAGACACCAATAATGGATTAAATACTACCTCATCCCTTTGAGATTGACCTCTCGGTCCATAATCAATCATACCCATTGTCCCTACTTGCGCTTGGGTCCATACTTATGCCTCCTCTTTTGTAGTTTTAACTATTTCCCTAAGGCCGTAATCACTAATGGAGAAGAGGTTGTCATTCCTAGCTATCTATATGTACCATTAACTCGCCTTTTCCACCTCTCAATTATTCTCCAAAAAATTAATTCATATTAGAGAAAACCGATAAACCTCAAATCTCTTGAAAGAATTTTAGAAACCACTCAAATCTGAATAGCCAAAGGTCATTTGAACAACACATGATTCATTAATGTGTATCATTTTCTATGGGAGTCAGTCCGCGTCTATCTAAGCTGGTCCACATGGATAACTTTTTTATTTTAGATCGCAATGAGCTGACCCACTTGGACCACAGTCCATAATATTATGTCCAAGTATGCATTCTTATGTCGGCAAAACGGTTGAAACCTACATGAACTTTTGACGTCGTGCCAATTCATACATGAATTCGTGCCAGACTTAAACCTAAGTTCATTAATAAAAATAGTAAATTTCATACACGAACTATCATTTTTCAGCCAAAATCAAAGTTGACCGTTATCTTCGTCAATCAACCGTTAACGTGACACGTGCATAGCTGAAAACGTGACACGTGTAGGGTCAAATAAATTTTATTAAAATAAAATTGAAATAGATCAGAATAAACTATAATAAATTGTAATAAATTATAATAAACTAAAATAAATTATTTTAAATTGAAAATAAATTGAAATAAGTTAAAATAAATTATTTTAAATTAAAATATAATTAAAATAAAATAAATAAATAAAATGAATAAACATCAATTATTTTAAATTGAAATCAATTATACAAAATTAGAATAAATAGAAATGAAAAATAAAATATATTTAAATAACAAATAAAATAAATAAAAATAAATAAAAACAAATTACATTAAAATAAATTATAAATTAAAATAAATTAATATTTTCCGTTTCTTCCTTGATGGTTATATCCACAATAGTGAATACGTTTGCTACTTCCAAGTCTAATAGTTTTGCTGATAAAGGGTGCATGAAAATAGTTGGCCAACTGGAGATAAACCTGGCTCCCTATCTGAAAATTGAAAATTGTTGAAAAATTTGAAAATTGAATATCAAAAAGTGGAAGAAGTATAGCAAATATTAGCCATTTAAAATCTTATAGAGAGTGAAATAAGGCGATTTGGAAGCTACCAAACTCACTTGGAAGGACCTGTTTCTAGGTTCTTCGAGCAAGATACTGCAGCAAGCACAACCGTATGTACTTGAATCATGTGAACCATGTGTCCAAATCCCCAATGAGATACTCCTCAAAAACAAACATAGATAGACCGAGTTCATAATAGGTCATTTTCAGGGAAATCTTCCACCTAAAGGTGCACTATTCGCATTTCTGAATGGGATATGGAGCCACCATAAGCGAGACATCACCATCTTAAGTAAGGACCAAAATCAGTGCGGATAAGAATTTCATGTCCTGTCACACGAAAGAGAGTATTGCAGCAAAAAGTTTGACAAACCGATGGTCAACCCATGTTTGTGGCGATAGGGAGCCCAGATTCTCTCCACTTGGCCAACCGGTTTTCATTCTCCCTTCATCAGCAAAACTATTAGACTTGGAAATAGCAAACGTATTCACTATTGTGGATGTAACCATCAAGAAAAGAAATGGAAATACTAATTTATTTTAATTTAATTTGTTTTTATTTATTTAAATTTATTTTATATTTTTATTTAAATTTATTTTATTTATTTATCTCAGTTTATTCTAATTTATATAATTTATTTCGATTTATTTCAATTTAAAATAATTTATTTTTTATTTTATGTATTTATTTTATTTTATTCTAATTTATGTCATTTATCTTCAATTTAAAATAATTTATTTTAATTTATTTCAATTTAAAATAATTAATTTTAATTTATTAGAATTTATTATACTTTAATCTATTTCAATTTTATTTTAATAAAATTTATTTGATCCTACACGGTCACGTTTTCAGCCATACATGTGTCACGTTAACGGTTGACTGATGGAGATAATGATCAACTTTGATTTTGACCAAAAAATGATAGTTCGTGTATGAAATTTACAATTTTTATTAATGAACTTAGGTTTAAGTCTAGCACAGTAGTTCGTGTATGAATTAGCACAACGTCAATAGTTCATGTAGGTTTCGACCGTTTTCCCCTCTTATATCTAGCGGATTAGCTAGCTGGCCCGAGAATTTCATATTTTATTTTTTAATTATTTTTTAAAACTTATTCTGTTAAATTACAATTAGCAACTTTTTCAAAAAAATAATAATTTCTATATTATTATTTTGTTGTACATTTTATAACCTTTAAAAAATTAGTACTCTTTACATCATCAAATAATTCATAGATTATACTTATCGGGTGTTACAGACATTTATTTAAATAAAGTTTTGATAAGTTTAAAAATTAAATAATTTAATAGAAATGAAAAGAGAGTTGCGCATATCTTTCGATTCTGTTAAAGAGTTATTATTTTATTTAAGACTAGAATTATATCTGTGTTATATTGCGGGATTTGATTATTTTAATTGTTTTTTCAAACTTTATTCATTTATGTTGTTAGACCCATGTTAATATTTTAAAATATTATTCTTGAGATGCCGTTTTAGAGACCCTTAATCTGAATTGAAATTGGTATGTATTAGAGGAACCAAACCCGATTACCCAAATGGATCCCAAATCTATATACACAAAAACCTGAACCTGAACCCGAATCCGAATATGAACCAAATCAAGAACCAAATTTTAGCTTTCTAGAATTTTTTATAATTGTTTTTAAGTTTGAATTTTTATAGAAAATACATCTGAACCCGAAGTCTATCTATACTGAACAAAACTATATCCATAAAGTAAAAATATTTGAGTAAGTCTTAAATCAAAAAAAACTAAAATACCGAATGAGAAGAATCGAATCCGACAAAATACCAGAAATAGATCTTTTGTGCAAAGTTTCCTCCAGTAATATGAGTTACCACCCCTTGATGCTAGGTATTTGACCAAATAGGATCGTCCGTATACGGAAATAGTCTGACCAAGAGGCATCGATCTGGAGTAGGATTGATCTGTAATACGGGAACCATGAGCCAAATCTACCTAAAACCCATACGTGCAGTGAAGACCCATGGTTCGTTTTAGTCAAAGCGCCCAAATCTGCTATATATTTGCCTATCCGGCTTGGTTTCGCTATTGCTCATGACTCGTATTGTAGTCGGCCCGGAACCAAATCCGATAAGGGGCTTTTACACAAAGTTAAATCTAAACTTTTGTAAAGTTCTTATGAAAGTATTACATGATATCAGTATGATGTTTGATATTATATATCTACTCAGCTATTGTGTAATATCAATATAGATTTTGGACAACCTCTTTTATTAAATCTTTTAATATTGATCTACAAATCTAAAATTGGACAAGAATTTGAATCATACTCCAACAACTATGAACTTTTAAAGATTTTAGATTGATTTTTATAAATCAGCAAACATGAATAGAATTTTGAAAGTTTTAGTTCTGTTGTAAAATTTTCATTAAACTTTAAATTTTACAACGCTACATATGTGTAAAAGTATAATATATCCTCTTAGTCGGTTATGTATAAAAGATTATTAATATATATAATTATTTTTTTAATCAAACTTTTTAATAATCTGTAAACCCGTGAACAAAACTAGCAAATCTCGCAGTCCCCACTGGATTGACCAATGAGGCCTCCTTTTATATGGACTTAAACTATTATATCCATAACCATATAATAATATATCATATTGGCCGTAACTCCCTGCCATGTGGCCTGACATTCGTGGTCTTATTCTATGTAGCACTGAATTTTTAGAGATGATGGGCTTCTCCCTTCCAAATCATAAATAGAATTAGAAGCATTTGGAATCTTTTGAAATTACTTTAGAAGTACGATTCCAAAGATGAAGATTATGAAATTTGGTGGAAGCTCACTATTTCTAGTTAGAAGCATTTTTAGAATTTTGAAATTGTTTATATCATATAAAAACCTTTGAAAATTAAACAAATATATAATTAATAATTTAACTTTTAGTTTATCATTATGTGGTTTAATTTAATCAATTTCGAGGAAAACACTAAAAAAATTTTAAAAAAAGACTTCAAAAATCATTTATATTTTAAGATAATTTATAATATTGAAACTGTAAAATTGGATTTTGTTTTTAATAAATATGTTTTAATATAATTTAAGTTTAGTGGTTTGTTAAACAAAGCAACCGACAACAAAGACAATATAATTTGGCCTTACACACCCAAACAGATGGTTTAATCATAGGCAGTTACACTACTCGCTATGTCATGGGGTGGACCATACAATGGAATAAACACATGCATCTGTATGGCGGGGCTTGGATACTTAAAGACACTGAAAGCAACACCTTCATGCATGCAAGACACACACTGCAAGCTACCCATACTAAACTTGATCTACAGTTGAATAGTATATTATGGGTCTTACAATGTCTTACAGACTTGAATGTTGGTTCAGTAACGATGTGCTTGCAAAACATTAACCTTCTTCAGGCAATTCATCATCCGGATCAATGGCCCCGTTATTCTCATAAACTTAACAGAGCCAAGACCGTACAATGTCACCTCAGCCATTGTCACCTTAAAATTGACAACACTCACCTGATAAAGCTTGCACAGTAAATAGCTCATAGCGTTGTGATGGAATCCCGTTACACAGATTATATTGCCACCGGTCTACCTACATGGTTAACATCGTAAGTACTTTCTCATCTATAAAAACCTACTATACCTACATCACTATACATGTTAATACTCCTCACTATATGACCCACATCAAACCCTTATCACCTCTTTCCAAAACTACTATAATAAGTCCTCTTAAAACCTCTCTATACCTTAATGATCAATTGATGATCCAATCATTGTCATTATCACCATTCATCATCTCTCGCTCTTCTATCATATTACATCAATATATTCGAACTACTGAATGCCCATATTCTTTAATACCATTTCCTTTCTACACCTAATCATTTGCCATTTAATCCCCAACCTTTTAGGATTTCTATACCATGCTATTATGAACATATAATTTTATCATTTCCTTACCTCTCCAACAATTCACCTCTCAAACACTCTACCTTCCTCGACAACCTTTCAGCTTCACCATGTGGGAAAAGATGTGAAGATTTTCATCATCACTCCTCGTTAAACACAATACACGCTCAACTCTCGCACTACACATGGTGAAACAAGAACAACAAGCCAATCAATGCAGGCCAAAATCACACGTAAAGATTCACTCACATGAAGGTGGCGTTATCTATATACTTGCCATACACAACCTTCATTATCGTGAAGAAGAAGACCCTCTTCAGCTCGTGACACATGGCAAGACTCAATGATTTTGTCCCCATGATCAACCAGTTTATATACACACTCTGGTTCCTCTCCCCTACATCACTACCTCTTCCAACTTCAACCTCTCAGCTCTCAACATGGCTGATAACTTATGGATAGCCACTTCTCAGTTCCATATGGGGCGGTCGGATGAAGACATTTACCTCCCTAACTACTCCTATTACAATGTCGTTGAGTTAAGCCGCCGGAGTTTGATTGCTCGACCAACCAATCCAACCAG